>BQNB010012705.1:3349-63349 GCA_026074375.1 Tanacetum coccineum | reverse complement strand
CCCTACGCCTCTTGGTTTGAAAGAGGTTGCATTATATTGGTGTGTGTTGAAAGCTTTTACCATTAAGCAAAGATCGGTGAGATTTATTTTTTTTAAGTAGTATATAATATGGGTTTTAGAATCGGCTACGCAGCGTGGAGTCTGCATTTACATAGATCGTACTCAATTTTAAAAACCGTTTGTTTTGAAAACTAGAGCGACGTGACTCTGATACCAATTGTGGAAACCGTAGAGGGGGTGAATACGTTTCCATTTAAAAACATTAAGTCTTTAGTATCAAATCGCCAATCAAGTTAGACGTAATATGAGAAGTGTCGATAATAGGTTTCACAACAACTAGCACATATCTTAATAATATAAACTCAACCACAATATTAACTACAAAGTAGTACATAACCTTAACTAACAATATATACACAATCATAAGCACAATGCAAGTATAAAAGTAAAGCGGTAAATGTAAAGAAATAAGTAAAGCAAAAGGTAAAAGAAAATGCAAACCGACACGGTGATTTATAGTGGTTCGGTCACGAAGCTCCTCTTCGCCCTACTCTACTCCCCGAGTATCTAACTCGATAGTTACTTCACTAATCAACAAGCTTCCTTTTGGCGGAGATAACCTTATACCAATGTTTACATTATTTTCTGACACTAAGCTAGATGCCGAGTTCTTCTTCGGGTACAACCAAACCCGTTATGTTTTATGGCCCAACAAAACAAACCTTGTGTTTTATGTGATCAAGACTGACTCACACCTTGAAAATATATAATATAAATATAAGATATACTTATAATATATATATAAGGATAAGGATAAGAATCAAAAAATCTCAATTATTGAAATCCGGGAGTATGATTCCCGGGTCGTTTCCCCAACGAGGAATGTAATTGAAAGTCGAGAGCCATTTTGAGAATTGATGCTTGAATGGAACAAGATTTGATATTGGTTATCTAAAACTACGGGAAAACTAAGGAAAAAACTTAAAAACACGTAAGACAAGACAAATTTTAACTAAAAACGCAAAACGATAATCCTAAACGGGACCTAAAAACCCTAAATTATCAAAATTAAGTCATAAGATGATCTTTTTGGTTTTTATAAGTCTTAATTAACTAAAAAGCTAGGACAAAGAAAATTGGACCAAAAACGGGAGAGATTTAAGCTTAAAAACACTAAAAATATGAACGGGATTCAATCCCGTTCTTTCAAAAACAAAATTTTGCAATTTTAACCCTACGAAATCAAATCTAATTTTCCTAGGTTCTAAATGTTAAAAGAAAATTTTCTAAAAAAGAATTATATTTTTTTGATTATTTTTCTATTTTTTATGATTTTTTAAAGTTTTTAACAAAATTAATTCACGAAAAATATAAAACTTTAAGCTAAAAATCCTAAATTTTTTCTAAAAATAGCTTATGATAAGAAGGATGCAAGAAAAATGAGAAATCCTAAATAGCTAAACTAAATAAGCCTGGAAAATTCAATTAAGCACTCGAAGTGCTTATTTATATTAAAACTCAAAAATGTGGTAAAAGAATAAACTACGCACCTTAGGACGTAAAAGTCCCAAGGGCGCAGTGGTTAGTGTGTTTGTGTGTGGAGTGTTATAAAAAGGGTAGAGGCTAAGTTGAGGTCGGGGGTTCGAGTCTTGCTCACCCCCGACTTCCTTGGTTTCCCCTTTTTTTATTTTGCAAAAACCTAAAAAGCAAAGTTGTAAAACAGCTTATAATAAGCTATTTTTGTGAAAACAACTTTTCTAAAAGCTAATCAATAAGCCATTAAATGAGCTTAAAACAGACAGAAAGTACTTAACTACTTTTTTTTACTTTTTAAAAAACTTAATAAGCTAAAAACTAAAATAAGCTAAAACAAGGACTGAATAAGCTATTATTAGACTAAAACTAACCTAATAAGCTAAATTTAACTAGAAATAAGCAAGCCATAAGCTAAGGATTTCAAATAAGCACTTATAAGAAAACTGCATACCAAACAGGCCAAATGGCTAACTTAGAGCTTAATTTTAAGCACTCTAATGGAACCTTATGGCAAATTAGTTTATTCTACCTTAAAGTTCGGCTAATAAGCTACTTAAAACTACCAGCAAAATACATTTTGAAATTAAAATGAACACTGAAAAAGCTACCTGAATTTTTTTAACTATGTTTTGGTTTTTTAATGAAAAGATTAAATAAGCTAAAACCTAACCTAAATAAGCTATGAACTACTAAACATTAACCTAATAAGCTAGTTTAAACAACAACTAAACAAAAACTTAAGCTATAAGCTAGAAATCTCAAATAAGCTCTTTGACAAAAACTGTTAACCCAAACAGTCCATAAGGGCAACTTTGAGCTTATTTTTCAATAAGCTAAAGGATCCTTATGGACTTTTGGCTTATTACACTAAAAAGAGTACCTAAAATACTACTTAAAACAATAATTGAAAAACATTTTGAAATTTAAATGAACAATGAAAATTCTAAATGAAAACTGCTTATTAACTCAGTAGGAGCTTAGTATGTTTTTGATTTTCAAAAGACAAAATGCTGATTTTGAGCTTAAAAACAGATAGACAAATAAGCTATTTTCTAAAAACTAAGTTCAAAAAGATGATCATTAACCTAAAAACTACTTGTAAACTAAAAATCAAATCCTAAAAACTAAATTTACCCTCTGAAATCTAAGATTGAAAAAGGCCATTTTTCATTCTAAGCTACTGATGCAGTTTGCACAAAATTGACCCAAATCCATATGAAACTTGTGCAGGTTTAAAGACTTGTAATCTACAACTTTAAAACTCTAAAACTAAAGCAATGAGAGCAATGATAACAGCTTAAACAGACAAGAGCTTAAAATGCTTATTCTACTGAACTTGATCTAACAGAAGCTAATCATTACTCATAAGCATTAATTAAAACAGAATTAAACTATCAAAGCTATTTAATCCTACTTTTATAAACCTTATATGAGTTTTAAAATGAAATCCAGGGACCAAAATGGCTTCAAGCAGTACTAACTCAGGTTAGTACTGCTTGACCCAAACACCCCCTTATTTTCTTAAAAGTCATTTTTAGCTTATAAAATTGAGATTAAATACACAAACTAGTAATACCAGATAGTAATAAGCTAATGATAATCCTAATGAGCAGATTTAAGCAAACTAATAAGCCAAAACAATAAGCTGAAAGCTAAACTAATATTTTTGGTTTTTCAACTGTTTAAATAACTATTATATGAAACTAAGATTCTATACTAACAATCAAACATAATAAGTATCTAATAACTATATTAAGCATCAATAAGCTAATCTAAACAGGAATAAGCAAGCAATAAGCAATGATAGGCTGAAATTCAAAATTAAGCTACAAAAAGAAATTGAGAACTTACAATTGCCTTTGCTCTAAACAAGGCTTATCAAATTGCTCTTATGAGCTATCAACAAGCTCCAGCTTATCCTAGGATAAGCTGGTGAGGTCCTGGAAGCCCTTCCATTATTGGATTCCCTTCCATTATTGGCTGTGGTAATTTGATTGGAGGATTTAGAGTCTTAATAAGCTTAGTTAAGCTTTTGAAAGCTTAACTAAGTGAATACTTAGCTTATTAGTTAAAATGACAGCTTATTTAGCTTAAAAGAGCATGATTAAACTAGATTGTTTATAAGGAAAAACATGAATTGCACAATGAACTTAAATAAAAACAAACTTTTATTGATATAAGAGTAACTGATTACAAGTTGATAAAACAGAAATTACATTGATCTAAAAACAATAAGCTAAATGACTTCAATAAGGAAATTACATTTAAAAAAACTAGATTAAATTCTACACTAAGCTAGACTAGATAAGCAAAAGATATCCTCTGTGATTGAAGAAGGTCTTGTATTTATAGGCTTGAGAGAAGCTTCTAGGTCTTGGATACACGCTCCTTTCAGTCTTGATCTTAACCCTTGAATCCTTGCCAATCATTAGACGCCCTCTTGTAACCCTTGGATCAAATTGTGATCACACGGATTGCCAAGCTGGCAATCCAATAAGTTGGGAGCCCTTGTGTTTCTTTTAGCCTTGATTTAGTGCAAAATTCTCATTTGGAGTGTGTTTCCTTGAGAGCCCGCGTGTCATTCCTTGTCATCTTGACCAATCAAAGCCCTTTGGTGACGTTTCGCTTGCCAGCGTGTAGCATAGTACTCGAATCTTTGTTCCACGTCATTAATTGAATTTTACCCTTTATTTTTTATGTAGGGTAAAACGGAGGGGATGATGAATAGTAAAAACAGATTTTCCCACCTTCTTTTCTTTTATAGAGTTGTGTTTGACCCGGGGAACGAATATTTGACTTGGGCTTTTATAAAAAAAAGAAATGGGCTTGGGTTAATATCATGGGCTGGGTAAAAGGGGTATTGGGTTATAATTAAAAAGATAACAACCGTTAGCCTTTTATATTAAAAGGACTAACGGTGTTAGTCATTCAAGGACCATTTTTGTTATATGTTAAACAATAGGGGCTGTTTTGGGGATTTAAGGGTTTTGTCTTTTAGTGGGTTGACCAAGGGTTGACCGAGGTTGACTTTGTTGACCTTTGCTAGAAACTTTCCGGCTCTTGTGCACTCTATCCGTTCCCGTGTTCGTGTTTGTCCGGTTTTGACCGTTTTCTTGTGATTTTTGCATTATCCGTACCTACACATTCACAAACAACAAAATACACAAATACAAGCATATTTTTGCACATTTTGATCATTTAAAGGCCATTTTTGGAATAAAAAGGATATGTGATTTCTCACATATCAAAATTCCCCAAACTAAGTAATTGTCGTGTCCTCACGCAATATTATATGCCCTAAAACCAAATACCTCAAAACTTCCCCAAACTAATCATTTGAAAAGTAGCAAAGTCTTTTGTGGGGAGAGTTAAGAAATCACAAGTTTTAAAACACCCTATTTTCCTATTTTTCAATTCTTTTTCCATTTTTTTAGCAACTACATAGAATATTCTGACTTTTGTTATTTCCATAGCCGTTAGGGATCATAGAACAAGATGCATTTCGATCCGAGAATGCCCAAAAAAAAGGATAAATTCATCGTCCCCGACTTTTCACTCCCGACAATTATTATATCTTAGGTGTATGTGCTATTTTGAATTTCAACCATGGATCAACGTTTTATAAAATTCTATGCTTTACGTTCCACTCGAGAATAATGAGTTTGAAGGCGATATCATCCCATGTAGCGACTTTCGTCTCAGCACATCCCAACCTTACGGCTAAGTGACCAGGCTTTTGACACCCCACAAAGACTAGTATTAGGACTCACGGACCTTAGGTTTCAAAAACTCTCAGGTTTTCCGTATACACATAGCTTATTTAAAAACTTAAAATAGAATAGTCAAAGTTCAAAAGCATATTTAAATTTAACAAAAAGAGATCTATTTATTAATTCACACTTAATTTTAAACATAACATTGATTGCAATTGTAACCCTTGGCCTTTTAGAAGGCTGCAACATCGGTTGTGAGCCGGCAAGATGCAGCAAACTTTTATCAGTATCGGATTTTTATTCTTACTATGGGCTTTCTTTAGAAGACTGCCACATCGGTTGTGAGCCGGCAAGAGGCAGCAAACTTTTATCAGTCTCGGATTTTTATTCTTACTATGGGCTTTCTTTAGAAGACTACCACATCGGTTGTGAGCCGGCAAGAGGCAGTAAACTTTTATCAGCCCATAGTTTTTATTATTATTATTATATTATTTTTTTCATTTTTCATCATTTGATTTTTTTTAAATGAAAACAAACTTTTTGAAAAATTCAAGTATAAGTTTGAACTAAGACTAAAATTTTTGCTATATACTACATAAAAATTGTTGATTTAAGTTTAATCTCCAAAAATAGCACGTATGATTAGTCCGGTTAAGAGCTTATGGGAGAAAAAGCCACAAATTACATACATGAGCTCTTAAGATTTCCAAATAATCCTTGTTTAGCATCCAACTCATACTTAACTCTATCATTTTTCGTTCTTCGCGAATTTTCGCTAACGCTTAGCCTAAAAGTTAAGGAACAAGTTAGAGCTCAACACGCTCGATCGGGTCAAAATTTATTCTTATTCTACCCAGCAGAAAAGTCAAAATTGTGACAAAACACTTATTTTATTTTTGAAAATTTTTAATTTTTTTTTTAATTTTTTAAAAATTTTTGTGGGAAAAACGGGGTACGTGAGAACAACGGGCAAAGGTAGGTAAGATCATATCGAAGATATACTCCCCATACTTAAACCAAACATTGTCCTCAATGTTTCTAAGGCTTATAACCCCATACTAGAACTCAAAAAATTCGAATTGCATATTCGGTGTAGCTTGGAGAAAGTTTCAACAAAATCTCAAGCCGTTTTATAAAGTATGCTAAAAGATACAATGTTAGTCGATAATATCTAGGATAATCGGATTTTACCAAAACTATTGCAAGCAAAGGCTAGGAAGCTCGAGTGGACCGGGACAAAACACCGAACACGAGAGTCTTCAGAAAAATTTTGGGTCAATCCTACAAAAAAATCACAAGCACAAACAACAAGAATCGGAAGAGTACAATGCCTTCCTCCACATCACAATACTGAAATAATTAATAGAAGGAAAAATATGAATAATGCATGGGGTGCCTCCCACAAAAATGCTTTGTTTAGGGTCACTAGCTTGGACCCAATCCCTGAAGTCATCTGTCCTTGGGGGGAAGGTTTGGTGATCCAGGACAAACCCAATTATGGTACGTCCCTCCAAGTAGTGCTTAATTCTATGACCGTTCACCTTGAAGTTTGGCCCGGAGTTTTGAGATAACTCGACGGTGCCATATGGAAAGACTTGGGTAATGGTGAACGGTTCCGGACCAACGGGATTTTAACTTGCCCGAGAAAATCTTCAATCTAGAGTTAAAGAGGAGGACTTGATCACCGACGTTGAAAATACGGTTTTTGATCTTTGTGAGTCCTGGATCTCTTGTGTTTTCTCTTTATAGATCAAAGAGTTTCATAGGGCCATGATCACGAAGTTCATTTTAATCATTGAGTTTAACTTTACGGTTATCAACCGCTGGTTTCTCTAGGTCTAAGTTTGCATGTTTCAAGGCCACAGTAGGCTTTTGTGATGTAGACTGATCGGTAGATGACATGACTTTCGTACACGAGCTTGTATGGGATACACCTGCTGGATTTGTTTTGTAAGCGGTATGGAAGGGCACAGAGCGCATCATCTAGTTTATCGACAAGATGCACGGTTCGCGACCACGTCCCTTTAAGGATTCATTCAAGCCTACGATTGGATACCTCAACCTTTGCCCACGTGTTTTGTGGGTGATACGCTGTTGGAGAGACGATGAGTAACTTCGTATTTATGCATGGACCTTTGCAAACGGTATTGTAAAAATGGGTTCCGCTGATCACTTATGATGAGCACGAGGTGCACGAATTCGGGCGAAGATGAGGATTTAGAAATTTGCATACGACTCGGGCGTCGTTGGTGGGGGTCAGCGATTTCGCTTTTAACCATTTTGACAATAGTCGACCCCTACGAGTATGTATTTGTTCCACTCGTGGAAGACGGGTACGGGCCCATGAATTCGATGCCCCACAAACGGTCAAAGATTTCGTAAAATTGGATGGAATTTTGTGGCATTTCATCACGTTGCGAAATTTTTCCTTGACGCTGACAAGTGTCACATCGGGTGCTGGACCAAGTTCATGGGCTCTTTGTATAATTTGATGGCCATTAAAATCCTGAGTCAAAAAACCTTTTTGGCGGTTGTAGTTGGCATCGTAATGTCCCCCGGTGGGTCCACTATGGCAAGCTTCGAGGATGTCAACAGCTTCTTGGCCTGCAACACACCGCCGGATCATTTGATCCGCACATATTTTGAACAGATAGGGTCCGTCCCAAAAGTAGTGTTTAACATCCTTGAAAAACTTGTTCTTTTGCTGGGACGACATCCCTTTAACAATGAAATTCCCCGCGTGGTAATTTGCATAATCGGCAAACCATGGGTACTTGAGTCACCATATTAAGTGTCTCAAGAGGAAACTTTTCATTCACCTCTTTTGGGTCGAGCACATTTTCATACGGATTTTCTAATCGGGAAAGATGATCGGCCGCGAGATTCTCGGCTCCTTTTGTGTCAATTACTTTGAATGTGAACTCTTGAAGGAGGAGAACCCACCGGAGCAATCTCGCCTTGGAATCTTTTTTAGCAAAGAGATATTTTAGGGCGGAGTGATCCGTATACACTATGCTTTTGTTCAAGACGAGGTATGATCAGAATTTTTCTATGGCATAAACGTAAAAACTACCTCAAACCCTAAACTTTTCGAAGGCATAAACGTAAAAGCATAGTGTATACACTATACCTCATATTCACGTTTACCTTCATCTATGAATTTAGCCAACACTTCTTCCATATTTAATCTCTTTGTAGGGTAACTAAATGGGTAAGGAGGCACCCTAAAAACGGTCCCACATGTAGCAACTTTCCAGTTAAACTCTTGACCACTCCTACGAGTTTTTTCAGCTTCAAGCTTAATATACTCCTCCATAGTAATACTGGGGTCATCCATTTTGACCTGTAATAAATTTGCTAGGAAAGAAAACTGTCAAATAGCTTAATACGCCGTATTGATGATATAGTCGAATACGCTGTATTGGTTTGAAAAAAATTAATATGCCGTAGTGGTTGGAAAAAAAATTACAGCGTACTTTGAATAATGCAGAAAAACACACAAACACACAATATGCAAAAAATATACAATGCAGAAAGTTAAACACACAAAACAAGCACACACAAATATGCAAATTAATCTAAACTATACTAAACTAAAAATAATAACAAAATAAGAACTAAACAACTTCACCCCCCGACAACGGCGCCAAAAACTTGATGTGTCGTTATGTAGGTGTTATTTATGTATCAAGTTTTACTATTTATTTTATGTCGACTATACCTAAAAACAACACTTTAACGGGCAGTGTACCCTGTCAGATGGAGTTTCGTGGTAAGTAGGGTGTCGATCACTGAGAGCGAGAGCGTTAATTCCTATTTCTATCAGTATTTTAGTTATCTAAGTTAAACCTAAAACTAATGCAAAAAGGGGGGTTTTCAGCCTAAGAGACTGGCACGGTTTTATGTATCTAACCTAAGGTTTTGATGACAAGTAAAGCAATAAACACACACAAGAAGACAAACAAACGATAGAGAAGCGGTCGAGAACTAATGTAAGGAAAACATATCAACCATGAATAATCCGATAAAACGTAGGTTTGTTTAAAAGTGCAATGATTGACTTATCTCGAAGGGGCATATCATTCCTAGACTTAGGCGGTACTTCTTCCTAAGACCTAGACACGCTAATCCTGTCATAATTAGACGCATCCGCATAAAGCATCCTTATGTTGATTATAATCTATCTTAGGATTTAAGTAATGGTGCTCTTACTAAACCCTAGCTCATCGAGACTTTACCCACTTACTGCTTAACGGCTCTTTATATACTAGTAGTCTACTGTCCGAGTCCTTGCCAATGGAATAAGAACGTACTCGTTGATACCAAGGTCCATCTTATGGCTCAACTAAAGCTCACTAGACTAAAAGGCAAGGATATGTCAAGATATTTGAATCCAATGATTCTAGATATATAAAAAAAAAAAAAAAAAAGAGAAAAAAAAAATTGCAAATATGTAAGCGAGTTATCTCGGACTCTTAGCCTATGCCCAAACAACACCAAAGTTATAGCGCATTAAATATGTAGGACTAGACCCAGTTGAATGATAGGTTGCATACTTAAGCACGTAAACGAATATAAACTGATAAACATAAACAACAATCAACGATAAATTAAGCAATCAAGAAAAACAAATCAAA
Organism: Tanacetum coccineum; assembly: GCA_026074375.1. Taxonomy (NCBI): domain Eukaryota; kingdom Viridiplantae; phylum Streptophyta; class Magnoliopsida; order Asterales; family Asteraceae; genus Tanacetum; species Tanacetum coccineum. The sequence goes on along the minus strand of BQNB010012705.1, from coordinate 53,463 downwards.
CATTAGATCTTCATAAACATGGCTGATACCTAAAGGTATCAGCCGATAGTCATTGTAAAAATACACACGGTGTAATATATGAACTATTAAAGTAAAGAAACCTCGATCGAACGCATATTCGGTTGCGCGAAGATTACAAGAGTTTTCCTATGATCTTAAGGCTCTAATCTGACCTTCTATGCTCTTCTGATCATTTCTTGGTTGATTTGGTGGTTTAGGGATTCACTTGCATGCCTAAAACTGAGTTTTGGGTCGTCTATTTATAGAATCTGGTAGTCGGTTCGATACGCCCTATTGAGCGATGTGGGATACGGCGTATTGGGCTTTCTTGGAGTAAGGACCACGTTTGATATCTTCCAGAATATTTTATTACTATATTGTGAATACGGCGTATTGATGTCTCCTGGATACGGCGTATTGGTCTTTATGTCTTCGTGGTTTCTTGTGAAGTGTAGGCACGGATACGCCGTATCTTCTTGACGGATACGGCATATTGAGGTAAAACTAGTTGATTCTTCTTCGTTGACCAAAGTATTATATACGGCGTATCGTTGATGTGGATACGGCGTATTCTTCAAAGTCAGGCAATGGTCTTTTGATTCGTCAAAGTCTTGGATACGCCGTATAGGTCTAGAATAATACGGCGTATTTTCTGTCAGGTCAGTAGACTTTCTCGAACTCTTCATTTAAGCTTCAAAATGCGTGCCTTTTAGCATATCTTCACCAAGTACTCCATAATTACTGCATTTCTTAAATACAAACGATTAAGTAACAATTCTTTGCAATAATTATACAAAATGGGTTAATTACATGGGATATATGATGCTATAAAATAGATGTTATTTGATGTCATCATAAAGAAAGAATGTCGATATTGTTATCTTCAGACGTAACTTTTTCGAATGGAGATGTTTCCTTTTGGACATAGTCCCGAAGGAAATGGTGACTTATCTTCGGTATGTTTCGCACGCAATAATAATAATAATAATAATAATAATAATAATAGAGAAGAAAACAAACAAAGATGGAGGCGACGAGCTTGACAATGTCAAGACGGATGGTGGTTAACGTACGATAAACTACACTCACAGAGTTATGTAGCTCTTCTTGAGCATTGCGAATGTTCATAGAACAATCACACGACGAGGTATACGGTTGTCTTAAAGGTGGTAGCAGAAATAGTAGAGGAAAGAGATTAGCCATCTCTATGGTTGAAGAGGCGTGGTTGAGTGAGAAGAAAGAGGTGTGACCGAAAGACAAAGAGTGTTTTCGTCGAAGAGAAAGAATGTTTCATCGAAGAGAAAGAATGTTTTCGTCAAAGAGAAAGAACGTTTTCGTCGAAGAGAAAGAATGTTTCGTCAAAGAGAAAGAATGTTTTTGTCGAAGAGAAAGAATGTTTTCGTCGAAGAGAAATGAAGAGAATTTTAACTAATGTTGTTAAAAGGCTTGAATAGGGATTTTCGGATATGACCTTTAACGTTTGCAATCGCAAGTTAAAGAGACTAATCATTAGGTAAGAGGGAAGTAAATTGTTGTTAAATAAAAAATCAATGAAACAAATAGATTACACTTAAGATACAAGTTGCTAGAGCACTTAATTTCCCGACCGTTACTTGATAAGTAACACAACTATTTAAAAACTAGAAGGTCTTGATCATTGATCAAAAACAACAACCTGAGTTGCGATCCCCAGTCAACGATCCACTTCCCGCAATCATCCAAAACTTTACATACGCTAACATGGCAAGTGGAGAGATCGTCCACTTTTGTACAATACTACTTACATCGTTGATTTTTAGACGTATCAATTGATCCTTCGTATAATTCATTCGGTAATGCTTTTTGCGAAACGATTATCTTCAAACTTTCTTTCTCTCTTTTTTTGTATTTTTTTCTTTTTTAACCTTTTTTTCCTTTTTTTCCTTTTTTTGCTAAATATTCTTCAAATCTCGATGTAGTTTCACCATCTTCACCATCATAATAATTTCAGATAATTTCTTCGGTAATTTCTTTGTTCTTCGGTTTCACCAATAATTATGACGGTAGTAAAATCACATGAGCTTTGACTACTAATATACATTCCCATTTGCAATGTGTAAATTTCCAACCGCACCAAAGATAGAAAATGACACAAGACTCGGGAAATACAAACTTTACACTTTAAGCAACTAGCAATTGTAAATTAAACTTTAATCTAACAGGGTAGGTTAAGGTATAAGGGTGTAACGAAACATATAATTGGTGTAAATTCCTAAAGGATTGGCTCTACGGGTTGTTCTAGTGGATCATCACTCTAAAGATGAGAGTGGAAGGGTTTAACGGGAGGTTAACTAACCGGTGTAGTTAGTTAATAAACAACATGTATAGGCAATTTGGTTATAATCCTAAGATTTACCAATTTATACAAGTTACTCCAATTAAATCCATAATACTCCATTATTGTGGGTCGAACAGATACTAGCCAAGGGCCAAGTTCTAAAGTCTACAACAATGCACCATGGCACCACCTATATTTTGTGGAATTTGGGTAAACATTTAGAAACGGAAAGGTTAAATCCTATAAAATATCTAACAAGGTTATTGTAGGCAGGCTATGAGTAAACAAGTAATATTCAGCAAAAGTATGCTTTGAATTTTTTTTAAATATGAGCAATATAAAGCTTTTTATTGTGAAAATTTGGACAAGTGATCATTCTAATTCCATCCCCCCACTTGAATTATACCACGTACACTTGGGTTGTATATATATAAACATTAAATACGGAATTTAAAAAAAGAATTAGTTATGAGAAACTCCCTATATATGCTCGGTAGCGATTCTCCATTTTGTGTTTAAAAGCAAATAATTAGATTTTGTGTTGAACAGGCCGTCTTGAAGGTTCTAGACTCTAACACTTTAACTTGTTCCATATTCGTAAATTCTCCACCAAATGTCGTTGAATAGTTCCTTCACGTGGCGGTCCCTGTATAAATTCTCAGAAAACAAATGCAATTCTATCTCCGTGTATTCGTTTAGCTAGACTCGAAATAAATACCTAAAACTGAACAGGAAGTCGATACGCCATATCCGTTCCCCAGGATACACTGTATTGATACCTGTATACGCTGTATTCATTTAATGAATACGTCGTATAGACTGTGCTGAAAATAAAGACTGGATAACGTCCAAATAATCAATACGCCGTATCCATGGGGTTTGGATACGCTGTATAGATAGTCTGGGAAGCCAGACTCGATAAAAATCAAAAATACATTCCAGGTTGTCTCCCGGCAAGCACTTTTGTTTACAGAAAATTCTTTAAGTTAGACTTGCCCAAATTTAATCCCATCCTTATAAAACAATTTGGGGTCGAACGAGATGCCAAATGGCACATACAAATTCTTGATTAGGAAAATGAATGGCATCCCTTTGTTAAGATAATTACAAGCCACGATATTAACATTTAATTTCTTGACAAAAATTTCAGTTTTGAAAAATCCATTAGATGTATCATGACTTGTTTCCAAAAGCTTATTTGACCCATGTGCATACGTTTACCTATTAAACTACGAGCTATATTGAACAGTAAAATACATGGGGTGACCGAGTCTTTTTCTAATATCTAACAGCTTTTGTCAAGTTTCCGGTGTCTATGATGTAGCTCAGAGAGTCTAGTTTCCAGAACATCTGGCCTCGAAAGTTTTTAAGGTCGGAAAGTCATTCAAACGTTAGTTGCAAGAAAAGTTGTCAAAGCAGTAAATACGGGTCAGATTTAGGTCAGATTACGAGGTATAAAACCCCCACTTAAAATTTGAAATTAACTTATCCCTTCTACAAGAGTTTAGTTATATGTGTTTATTAGAAATCCCCCAAATGAGAACTTCTGATTTTGAGTCTAAGTATGGTTTTTAGGTCCAAAGTTTTTAGTGTGCAAACAGATCCGAATCGGGACTGTTTTGAAGTTTGATTTTCTTAGGAGTACTTGTGCATGTAAATGGCTCTTGGGAATTATGAGGTAGTTAATATACTCATAAATTAACATAAGTGATTTTTGGTATGAATTATGGAGGTCAGTAAGTAAAGGTTTTTAGTACGTTAAGTCACGTTAAAATTCTACAGTTTTGAACAAATTGTGACTAACTAGTGAAACTTGTTAATGAAGTGGTTAAAGTTGGGTATGGTGTCGGGGTGACCCATGGGGTTAATAGAACACCTTAGACATCCATCATATGATTGTTACATGTGCATTAAGCTTTTGGCTTAGTAGCGTGTAACACGAGTTATTTTGTTGTTTAGATTTTGTGCCATTGTTTTGAAGCTTTTTTGTTGGAAGTCTTTTGGAAAGCTAAGCAAAGGTGAGGTTTCAATATGCCCCTTTTTTTCTCATGTTTGATAGTTGGGTGCAAAATGATCATGTCTTGTATTGTTGTTTAAAAATGATTTTAAGCTTGCTGTAGTTTATGGGTATTGGATCTGTGCACGTTCCATCGTTGTGTGTGCGATATGATAATGTTTGGTATAGTGGATCCCAATATGTAAAACGAGTGTGATGTGGTAAGACTGCTGAGGCAAATTGAGCATGTACACATAGTAGTTGATATGATTGTGGATCGTAGGCACGTTCAGTCCCGTTGTTGTTAATTGTTGTCATGAATTGTTTTGGTAATTGCAGCAACTAATTAAAAGTTTATTTTAGGATATTGTTGTATGTCGTAAACCTATGATTCTCGCTCAACTTTATGTTGACATTTTAAGCATCATTTTTAGGTGAGCTTAATATTGCTAAGATAGAGCGAAATGGCTAGAAGAGACCGTAAGATGCTTGGAGTTTCTTTATGCTTTATGTTTGTATAAATGCGTTTGCATGAATTGTTTGTATTATGTTTTGCATGTCATTTATTGACGAGACATCTTTCTTATTAATAAAGACACCATTAGGTTTTGGGTATTGTTATGACACTTTGTGTCTTTTCTTTACCTTAGTTTTCATTTTAGTAATCTCTAAATAGACACCATGTGTTTTGATGATATCCATTCTTGTTTACGCCTCGCGTTTCCGCATTGGCGGGGTGTGACACATATCATTCCTAGACTTAGGCGGTACTTCTTCCTAAGACATAGACACGCTAATTCTGTCACAATTAGACGCATCCGCATAAATCATCCTTATGTTGATTATAATCTATCTTAGGATCTAAGTAATGGTGCTCTTACTAAACCTTAGCTCATTGAGACTTTACCTACTTACTGCTTAACGGCGATTTATATACTAGTAGTCCACTATCCAAGTCCTTACCAATGGAATAAGAACGTACTCGTTGATACCAAGGTCACCTTATGGCTCAACTAAGCTCACTAAACTAAAGGCAAAGATAGGTCAATATTTGTGATCCTATGATTCTAGATATATAAATTACAATATGGAGAGCTATCCCGGACTCTTAGCCTACGCCCAAACAACACCGAAGTTGCAGCGCATTAAATATGTAGGACTAGACCCAGTTGAATGATAGGTCGCATACTTAAGCATGTAAACGAATATAAATTGATAAACATAAACAACAATCAACGATAAATTAAGCAATCGAGATAAACAAACCAAACATTAGATCTTCATAAACATGGCTGATACCTAAAGGTATCAGTCCATAATCATTGTAAAAATACACAGTTTGATATATGAACGATTTAAGTAAAGAAACCTCGATCGAACGTGTATTTGGTTGTGCGAAGATTACAAGAGTTTTCCTATGATCTTGAGGCTCTTTTTTAACCTTCTAGGCTCTTCTGATCGTCTCTTGGTCAACTGTTTAGGGATTCACTTGCATACCTAAAAATGAGTTTTAGATCGTCTATTTATATAGTCTGGTAGTCGGTTTGATACGCCGTATCCATCCATGTGGGATACGGCGTATTGGGGATTTCTTGGAGTAGGTACCACGTTTGATATCTTCCAGAATATTATATTGATTCCATATCTTGAATACGGCGTATTGATTCTTTTAGATACGTCGCATTGCTCTTTAATCTTCTGTGGTCTTTGTGCGTTGCAGTGCTGGATGAACGCCGTATCTTCTTGAGGGATACGGCGTATTGGTCCTTCTCGCCAGCGTCGCCGAGACTATCTCTCTCATCTAATCTCAACTCCCTACTCTATCAGATAGTTGGCAGCCCTTAGAAGTGAGTCGCGCGAAGAATTTGCTTATGCTGTCATTACACAATTACTCCATAATTACTGCAATTCTCAAATTAAAACAATTCAGTAACAATTCTATGCAATAACTATACAAAATGGGTTAATAGCGTAGGATAAATGATGCTATAAAATAGACGTTATTTGATGTCATCAAATATCCCCCCACTTGAATCCTACTTATCCTCAAGTAGTCTTTAGAAGTTTACAAAAATGTATCCCTATGGATATTTTCCGTTAAAGCGTTTATTCGATCTATTACAAGTACACAACCAAACACCTCACGAGATAGGAAGATGAAAATACTCAAATCACTCAACTAATCTATGTGGTAACATGTAACTAATTCGCTCAATTGCTCGGTCATGACGAGTATTCTATCATAAGCTTGGCAAGGATACACATCTCCACCACTAAAGCCAAGGAGTAACAAGTTTATAAAGGTATATATGGGTTTTTGTATGTAAAGGCGTACGATTTGATCATTCTACAATCTTTCACCAAAAGTACCACTCTAACAAGGCAGCTGAAGCACACGTACACACCTGGAACGCTGACATAGACATGAGTGTTTCGACTTCACAACCATTATCCCCATCCGAATTTAACCAGCCGTTAGGAAAAGAATGAAATAGGTAGGAACCTTCTAACTTTCACTAAAAGTCGTAAACTAAGAAGGTACAAGTCATGTATACATACCCGTAACGACGAAATAGACATGCACGCTCGTATGGCTCCTCATTCGCGTAAAACCAGAGGTTAATCATTAGGTGAGAGGGAAGTAAATTGTTGTTAAATAAAAATCAAGAAACAAATAGATTAAGGCTTAAAGTACAAGTTGCTAGACACTTATTTTCCCAAACGTTATTATGACAAATACACAACTATTACAACGTCTTAATTATAGATCAAAAACAACAAACTATATTTGATGCGTCCCATAACGGTCAACTCCCCAATCATCCCAAAACTTTACATACTCTACAAGGTAAGTGGCGATATCTTCCACTTTGTACAATACTCTACATCGTTGATTTTTGTCGACGTATCAACGAATAATCGATCCTTCGTATAATTCCTTTAGTAATGCTCTTTCGCGAAACGATTATCTTCAAACTTTCTTTCTCTCTCATTTTTTCTTGCAACTTTTCTCATTTTTTTATATTATTTTTTTACTAACTAAACTTCAAATCTCGATGTAGTTTCACCATCTTTACGATCATAATAATTCCGGATAATTCCTTCGGTAATTTCTTCATTCTTCGGATTCATCATTAATTGTGAATGTAGTTAAATCACATAAGCTTTGACTATTAGTATACATTCCCATTTGCAATGTGCAAATTTCCAACCGCACCAAAGATAGAAAATGACACAAGACTCAGGAAATACAGTCTTTAAACTTTAAGCAACTAGCAACTGTAAATTAAACTTAATCTAACAGGGTAGGTTAAGGTGTAAGGGTGTAACAAAACAAATAATTGGTGTAAATTCCTAAAGGATTGGCTCTACGGGTTGTTCTAGTGGATCATCACTCTAAAGATGAGAGTGGAAGCGTTTAAAAACGAGTTAAACTAACCTGTTGTAGTTAGTAATATAACAACAATGTAAAGCGATTTGGTGTAATCCTAATATTATACCAATTTAAAACAAGTTACCTACCCATATTAAATCATAATACTTCATTATGTAGTTGCTCGAATAGATAGTACCCACCAAGACTCTAAAGTCTACAACATCACCAGCACACTCATATTTTGTGGAATTTCAGTAAACATTAGGAAATGGAAAGGTTAAATCCTTATAATATTTAATAAGGGTTATTGTGTACGGGTTATGTAACAAGTAATTTCAAAAAAGTTTGCTTGAAAAAAAATTAAAATTTGAGCATAAATTAAGCTTTTATTGTGAAAATTTAAACAATGATCATATAGTAACTGGTTTAGGGTGGAGGTTTTTAGGAGGAGAAATTTCTAATTCATCCCCCGCCACTTGAATTCTACAACAACACTCGTGTTATATAAAAAAACATTATACGGTAATTTAAAAAGAATTAAAATGATAAATACTCCCCCCCTGAATTTTGCTCGGTAGTCTCTAATTTGCGTTTATTACAAAGATTTTGTGTTGAACAACCGTCTTGAGGTTTCAAGACTCTAACACTTCAAGATTTCCAGATTTGTAAATTATCCACCAATATTCGTCGATATTTCTTTCATAAGGTCATGTGTAAATTATTAGAAAACAAATGCAATTCTATCTTCGTGTATTCGTTTGGTTAGACTCGAAATAAACACCTAAAACTGAACAGGAAGTCGATACGCCGTATCCATACCCCAAGATACGCCGTATTGATACTTGTATACGCTGTATTCATTTAGTGAATACGTCGTATAGATTGTGCTAAAAATAAAGACTGGATAACGTCCAGATAGTCGATACACCGTATCCATGGGGTTTGGATACGCCATATAGACAGTCTGGGAAGACAGACTCGATAAAAATTGAAAATACATTCCGGGTTGTCTCCCGGCAAGCACTTTTGTTTACGGAAAAGTCTTTAAGTTAGACTTGCCCTAATTTAATCCCATCCTTATAAAACAATTTGGGGTCAAACGGGATTCCAAATGGCACATACAAATTCTTAATTATAAAAATGTATGACATCCCTTTGATAATATAATTACAAGTCATGATATTAAGATTTAATTCCATGATAAAAAATTTAGTTTTGATAAATTTATTAGATGTATCATGACTTGTTTCCAAAAGCTTATTTGAACCTTGTACATAGGCACCATCATCCGTATTTATTACATTACCCCCCGAAGACTGTTTAAAATCAATTTTATCATCATCATTGTCCGTATTCAATTTTGAATCATCAGGATAAATTATGTTAAAAGGAAATAGATCATTAAAGTATAAAACGTTTTGTTCCTTTTCTTCACATTCGGACAATGATGTTTCATCTTTCAAATTAAATTCATCGATATGTTGAGGACTTATAGTGGGTTCTGTTAATAAATCTAATTCGGACGTTTGAGCATCATTGTAAACAATGGCTGGAAATTCATTCTCGAAATCTTTAAAGAAGTCTAAATCATCAAAATAACTGACCGTAGGCTTGGGTGACGGAAACAAATGCATATTGTCTTTATCATTATCATTTTCTGAATTCGTTTGATAGAAATTATTTTGTAAGAAAATGAATTTTCGTCAAAAATTACCATGCAATCTTCATCGTCAGATTCGTCAAACGATACTCTAAAGTCAATTTCATCATTGTTAAGAGAACTTACCATAGGCTCACAAAAGAGTGATGTTTCAGATGTTAACGTGTCGTTAAAGACTATAGCTGGGAATTCAGTTTCAATTGATCCGAGGTCGTGAACGTCTTCATTATCCCAGATCTTACCATACGTAACAGTTTCCCAGTTAAACACCTTACCATGCCTATGAACTTTTTCTTTCTGAAGCCGGATATACTCCTCCATAGTAATGTTGGTGTTGTCCATTTTAACCTGTAATAAATTCGCTAGAAAAGAAAACTGTCAAATTGCTTAATACGCCGTATTTAATGAACTGAATACGCCGTATTGATGGTTGAGTTGAATACGCTGTATTGGTTTGAAAAATAAATTATACGCCGTATCCAAGAAGTTGAATACGCCATATTGAGTATTCAACTCAGAAAGTTACAGCGAACTGTAATAATGCACACAAACACACAATATGCAAAAATATACAATACATAAAATTAAACACATAAAACAAACATACAAATATGCATATTAATCTAAATTAATCAAAAACATAAATAAATAAGAATTAAACAACTTCACTCCCTGGTAATGGCGCCAAAAACTTGATGTGTCGTTGTGTAGGTGTTATTTATGTATCAAGTTTTACTATTTATTTTATGTCGACTATACCTAAAAACAACACTTTAACGGGCAGTATACCCGGTCAGATAGAGTCTCATGGTAAGTAAGTGTTGTCAACGCATAAGAGTGAGAGCGATAATTCTAATTTCTATCAGTTTTTTAAGTTAGCTAAGTTAAACCTAAAACTAATGCAAGAAGGGGGGTTTTCAGCCTGAGAGACTGGCATTGGTTTTTTGTAATCTAACCTAAGGTTTTGAGACAAGTAAAGCAATAAACACACACAAGGAAAGTACAGAACAACCAAAAAGAAGTCGGTCGAGAAATAATGTAAGGAAAACTATCAACCATGGGATAATCCCGATAAAACGCAGGTTTGTTTTATTTAGTGCAATGATTGTCTATCTTGAAGGGCATAATCGAATTCCTAAAACTTAGGCGGTACTTCTCCTAACATCCTAAACACCTAATTCCTTCACAATTAACGCATCCCATAAAGCAGATCCTTAATGTGAGTATAAATGCAACTTAGGATCTAAAGTAATGTTGCTCTTACTATTCCTACTCATAGAACTTTAACCTACTTACTGCTTAAAACGTGCGATTTATATACAAGTATTCCACTGTATGATCCTTACCAATGGAATAGAAACGTACTCTTGATACCAAGGTCCCCTTATGGGCTCAACTAAGCTACTAAATTAAAGCAAAGATAGGTCAATCTTTGTGATCCTATGATTCTAGATACATAAATTGTAATATGGAGAGCTATCTCAGACTCTTAGCCTACGCCCAAACAACACCGAAGTTGCAGCGCATTAAATATATAAGACTAGACCTAGTTGAATGATAGGTCGCATACATAAGCACGTAAACGAATATAAATTGATAAACATAAACAATAATAAATGATACATTAAGCAATCAAGATAAACAAACCAAACATTAGATCTTCATAAACATGGCTGATACCCAAAGGTATCAGCCCATAATCATTGTAAAAATACACATGGTTTGATATATGAACAATTAAAGTAAGGAAACCTCGATCGAATGCGTATTCGGTTGTGCGAAGATTACAAGAGTTTTCCTATGATCTTGAGGCTCTTTTCTGACCTTCTAGGCTCTTTTGATCATCTCTTGGTCAACTTGGTGGTTTAGGGGTTCACTTGCATACCTAAAACTGAGTTTTAGATCGTCTATTTATATAGTCTGGTAGTCGGTTCGATACGCCGTATCCATCTATGTGGGATACGACATATTGGGCATTTCTTAGAGTAGGGACCACGTTTGATATCTTCCAGAATATTATATTGATTCCATATCTTGAATACGGCGTATTGAGTTTTCTAGATACGGTGTATTACTCTTTAATCTTCTGTGGTCTTTGGTGAGTGCAGGCACAGATACGTCGTATCTTCTTGATGGATACGGCGTATTGGTCTTCAGAATAGTAATCTTCAAAATATCTTCATTTAAGCTCCAGAATGCGTGCCTTTTGCTATGTTTCACCAATTACTCCATAATTACTGCAATTCTCAAATATAAACAATTAAGTAACAAATTCTTAGCAATAAACTATACAAAATGAGTTCAATCACGTGGGATAAATGAAGCTATAAAAATAGACTTAATTGATGTCATCAGGGCGGTGTAGTACCCCTCCGAACCTAAGTCTGAGCATTGGAACCCCACCCATTGGCTTCTGGCACTAGGACTTACACCTGTCTGCAACAATTCCTAAGGAATAAGCACATTAGGTATTGCCATGCATTGGTCTTATAATAGTTACACTAAAATTAGCTTCTCTACATCTAAGCTAGCAGCAATAAGTGGTAGCCCTTTTTCACTCTGTCATCCCACGGCTCCTCTTAGACTCCTCATCTAGTACATTGGGTAAAAGCTTACTAGCTAGAGGTAACTCAGTAACCTTTGTTTAATGCTTGCCTATGGTGGACTGAGTCTTTTGTGTGATGAAGAAAACAACATTGGATTGGTTTCTTCCTTAATAGTTGAGTAGTAGAAGGTGGTGGTTAGGGTTTAGAGGGATGTCTTGAACCTTCACCCTCTTCTGCTTGCATTGCTAGCATACTTGGAAACAAAGGTGTGTGTTCCCTTGGAAAACCTCTTTTTATATTGCTAAAAAGTTTTGGAGTTAAATTAGGAGCAATATATTTTCTGTTGTGCGGATTAAGGAATCTTTTGTCCTTGTCCAAAAATATTTGAATAAATCTTGGATACATTAAAAATTTATATTTACTATCCAAGTTTTTCACCATACCATCAAAAATTAATTTAGAAAAGTTAAAAGTTATGTTTGTTGCCAAGCAAATAATAGCAGTTGCTATATTGCTACTAAATTGTTCCCAAGAAGTTTTCTTAGGGCTAAGACAGTGTAGGATGGTATGGATAAAAAATCTCCACTTAGGGGAAAATTTACCTTTTTAAAAAGTTAGTTTATCATCAGTTAAAACATACCCCATCAGTGAGAGTTGATCAAAAATTTTAGTAGTTGGCAAAACACTAATACCATCTACATCTACTAATTGGAGATGTCTCCTAACATATGCTTTAGTAACAGTGAATTATTTGCCATCAACTGTGGTAGTTATTTCTTTGTTCTCCATTTAGCAAATGTATCTGACAGTAGCAGTCTGCCCAAAACTTTTGATGAGAGAAAATAATAGTAGATTCTTAGTAAGAGCATACCTTATATAACTACCATTGAGAAAATCTACTATCTCTTGGAATCCTTCACTCCCAGATGGTTTCTTTAGATAAGCAACCATATTTTGTTTGTCGTAGAATTCCAAATTTGCCATTGTTGATTAAGAGAAGTTTGATTAAGGTCTGGGATAGGTTCGTTTATGAGAGTATATGTTTTGGACAAAAGCAATTGAGATTATATGTAGAGCACTTAAGGTTTTGATTGGACCGACTGAATAAACTTGATTCTTTATCTTGAGAAAGTCTTATGAGTGAAAGAAAGATCAAGAATCATCCAATTTAAGGAAACCTATAAGCAAAGTAGTTGCAAGGAAATATCCAACGGCTATATTAATTAAGGAAAATTTTTTATGCTCCAAACATATTTAACGATAAGCCTAGCAGTACTTAGTTTTAGCCTAACAATACTAGTAATGGCGACATTACTAAGTTTAGACTAATAGTACAAAAATAATGCTATAGACATACTAAGTTTAGCCTAAGCTGTATTACTTTAAGGTACCAGTTTTAACCTTAATTCTGTTCCAAAAGACATTTCCATCATCAATGTTGATTCTCACAAGCTCTCTTTCTGTTTTTAAGCTTACTATATCTCTCAATTATTTTGCTCACTACAACACTTTGTCTGTTTTTACATCACACATCTCTCTATTCTTTTGAGCTCACACTTTCTCTCTATCTGTTTTTCCTTTCTCTTTATTCTTTTAAGCTTACTTTTTCTCTCTATCTATTTTTATTTTCTCTCAATGCTCATAGTATTAATTATAACAGCAGTAGAAAGTATACTTACCAGTAGTAAGGTAGGCCAACAGTACTAACTTAAATTTCATCATTAGCTGTTGATCCATTCCATTTCAAGCATCATTGCTTACATATTCAAAAATTTAACAAAAAATTAACCTCCCCTCAATTAATGCTTCAGAGGTTAAGCATTCCAATACATGCAATCAGATATTGAAATCTTCCAACATTAAAAGCTTTTGTGAGTAAATCAGCAACATTGTGATCAGTGTGAATCTTAATCATTTGAATAAGCTTCTTCTCATTGGAATCTCTGATGAAGTGATGTCTAATATCAATGTGCTTAGTCTTTGAGTGAAACATTGGATTCTTAATTATGCAGATGGTGCTTTCATTGTCAATGAAAATCTTGGTGTTCATAAAGTTGTATCCAAAATCAAGCAATTGATTTTGGATCCATAACACATGTCCACAGCAACTAGATGCAGCTACATACTCTGCTTCAGTAGTAGAGTTGGCAACTATAGTTTGCTTCTTACATTGCCATGAGATCAATCTACTCCTAAGAAATTGATAACCTCTTGTTGTGGATTTCCTATCCAAACTTGCACCAGCATAGTCACTATCAGAATAAGCTTCCAAGTTAAATGGTGAGTCCTTAGGATACCAAAGGCCTAATTTAGGTTGACCTTTCAAGTATCTAAAGATTCTCTTCATAGCATGAAGAGTGTGACTCTTTAGGTTTTGACTTTAATCTTTGCAACAAGCACATACAACAAACATTATATCAGGCCTAGAAGCTGTTAGACACATCAATGATCCAATCATTGATCTATATAAGTAAACATCAACATCTTCAGCTTCTGCATCCTTGAGCAATGGCTTTGAATTTTTCATAGGTGTACTTGCTGTCTTCACAGTTAAGAAACCAAACTTCTTCAAAATTTCTTCCATATATTTTTCTTGACTTATGAAAATCCCATCATTTTTCTGTGTCACTTGCAGTCCCAAGAAGAAAGTGAGTTCACCATAGAACTCATATCGGAATTCTCTTGGCCATCAACTTCTTAAAATTAGTGCATAACTCCTTCTTAGTAGTTTCCAAAAATTCTGTATCATCAACATATTACCTTGAACTATAAAATATCACTTTTGATTCTTTTAATAAACAAAGTCTTATCAATCTGACCTCTCTAAAATCTATTGTCCAATAAATAGGTAGATAGAGTCTCATACCAGGCTCTAGGAGTTTGATGTAGACCATATAATGCCTTTTCTACCTTGTAAACTTTGTCAAGGAACCCTGGATCTTCAAATCCTAGAGGTTGACAGACATAAACTTCTTCTTTAATTTTTCCATACATAAATGCACTCTTCACATCCATCTGGTACACAACAAAATCTTTGAATGAGGCATAGGCTAAGAACAGCCTAATTGCTTCAATCCTAGCAACTGGAGCAAAAACCTCATCATAATCTATTCCTTCTTCTTGAGTGTAACTGTCGTCACCATATAATCACTTTCACTTCATATTGAAACACAAGAAATAAGATGAGATAAAATATGGAAGAAGTTTAGAGAGAAGTTAGAGAGAGAAAGGTAGAGAGAATAAAAAGATGGATGATTACTTGCAAAATTACAAAATGAGAATTAACAAGAACCAACCCCCTCTCCATACTTGGAGAGGGGTATTTATACTTAATACCAAAGGGCCCTATTCATGCCTTGTGTAATTCTACGGGCCGGTCCGGGATACTGTTGGGCCTTCGGGGAGAGGTAAGGTGGGGGGTGGAGGGAGTGTGCACCAATACACGTGACCGTTAGCATTACATTTTAGAGAGCCCCCGGTTACCCTCTAGCCCTATTACCACGGTATATTAATTAATGATCGAGACATAATATAATTAATGAACGAACTTCCATTGTTCGACTCATTATTTTGAGGCTAACAATCTCCCCGAAGGTTTCATTGTGACCTACCATCATGAGATCAATGAGATTTGCTTCTCTGTCCTACGTTGTAGCTTGTTTCTTCCATGCTTTGATCTTTGATCCTGTGAGCCTTTGTCATTGTCCTTTGACTTTGTCTTATGACCGAGATCTTTAAATCTTTATCCTTGCTTGTTCTTGATCACTTTGCCCAACCTGCGAACTTGTGTCAGACCAACAGTTCGCATAAACTTTGCATCATCTTGAAAGCTTGCTAAACAATTCTCCCCGAAGTCTTGATTTCTGAGGAGTTACTTTAAATCAAGTTTACTCGAAGTCTTTGTCTTTATCTGAGCTTATCATGATTCTCTGAATCTTGATGCTTATAAAATGTCTTTGTAGATTGAGTATGAGCATGTGGTAATGAATCCGACTTCAGCTGGAATGAGGCATCACCATCTCCATCTTTATGTATCCTGAAATAAAACAGATTAGTATAAAGCGTGTGGACGAATATGGCTTTGTCATTCGTCCGGATTTTGTTAGATTCCTCCGGTTCCTGTAGGACCTTTACAGTATATAAGACTGTACCTGTATCAGAAGTAGATCAAAGAATCTCCTTACATGGTTTCCCCAGCTCAAAGCATAGAATCTTCTAACACATATATATAAGATTTACCATGCTTGCTTGTTCTCATTCCGGAAACGTCTCAAAGCAGACAACACAGTAAGAGTGAATCAGATAGTTACTATCTTTCTGATTAAGCCGTCAATTCATTTCCTGGAACAAGTTTGAGTCACATGAATCGCACCATCGTTTCTTTCTCCAGTTGACACAAGTTCAATTCATATATAATCCCGCAAGTCACCTCCGCAATGCTTTTTTGAATGATGACACTAGAAGGATTCCATTCGTCATAGTGAATACTTAATAGTATCACTCTGAATGTTTCTTGGCAGAAACACAAGGATAATGCGTAGTGACTCTTGTTAACAGAATAAAAGCTTGTGAATTTAATGATGTTCAACAATGTTGTCATGTAATGTGTCCTAATGAGATTTATTTGAAGATCTCTGCTCAACTCGATTAGTAGCGTTTTGGTTTAGTAATCGGAGGCTAGAGCAGACATGCCTACACGATTCAATATCAACTACTCGTAATGAGAAAGTCAATAGCAGTCCGTGTGTATCCCCGTGACAAATGAGACAGAGTTTCTTTTGAGAGAAACCCGAATGGCTGGGAAAGGGTTGTGCATTGCATCACTGGGTCCATGATGTCGTCTTCAATGTCAGCAATCAACATTGTGATTCTGACAGCATATGTATTGACCCGGTTTCTCTACTCCTAAGTAGGTGTGGAGGAGCTTCTTTCCTTTAGACCTTTATTCCAACATTTCTTTTTAATGCTTCAAACCCATCAATTGCATACCAAACGTCATTACTACCCCTTGTTGATTGTTCAGTGTAGCTCCTTCATAGTCGGCATTCTATCCCTTAATACACATTCATCTCCAACAAACCTCAGGACTGCTATTTTTTAACTAGGATTGTCCTTGTAGGATCCCTCCGGGTTCTGGTTGGATCATAGGACTAATTCCTAACCTCACCACCTTATGACTTCAGAATCATCGTGAAATAAGATGTTGTAGGGTATAGATCGTAACCATAAAACCTTTTTCGAATAAGCCTTTGAAGTCTTTAGATCACATTTAATTACAATTTCAATTTCACCCCTTCTTTTAAATTCTAAGTCACCTTGATTAGAAATACTGTGTGATTAAAATTTGTCTTGAAAGGCCATGGGGAAAAACGTTGAAGCTTAGCATGAATTATATTTGGAACTGTGTCATCTTGCTCCCCCTCAATTTTACATATGTTTGACACCAAAAACTATGGTACCAAGTTGTAAAATCGATATAAAATTGAGGTTGAACACTTAGTCATCTTATAACAATCATTCTATTGAATTGTCATCATTATCTTGTTGTTAATAAGAGACTTTTTGGGAATGGTTTGAATACATAAGAATGTCATGAGATGATGTATCCAACTCATATAACTTTGGTTTTTCGAAAAACTCCCCCTTGAAAGATGAGAGTGTTGACCACACAATTTTGAAAGACTTATGAATCGTCAGTGAGAAATTCTTGAATATTATGTTCAACTTTTTTGAAAAACATCATGTTAGAAGACTTCTCTTCCAACTCTAAGGGTAAGCGCACTTATGCGTACACTATCCTTTTTCTTGAGCTTAAAACTTTGAATGTCTTGTAAGAACAGCTCAAGACCGAGAAACGTTGAATTTCTCGTTGTTAGGATAAGTTATCTTAAAAGCTAAACTTTCCTTTAATTGAAGTCAGGTGTTACGTACTGATATTGCACATAAAGCCATTAAGAAAAACTTAGAAAAGACATGTTTTGAAACTTTTGAAACTCTGTTCTAAACTTCATTTACACGCCCGTGTCGATATTAATCAACATTTCTAGGTACGTAAATGTTATCGATTCCAAGAGACATGTCGAGAAGAATAATTTTTTGAAAACATTTTCTGATTTATTTGATTTTTGTATTTCTTTATGAAAATTTATATTATTGTTATTTATTTTTTTATATAAAAATGATTTACATGTTGACCTCAGCATTGTTATTGATATGAAATAGTAATTTCAACTCTTGTCGAGATGTATCTGTTCTTGTCTGCTGAGGAACAACTTTTGAATCCATCTTTTGAACTTAGACAGTTCATTGCAGTGGTCCGTAGAATTTCCGAGTCTGAACTGTTATATCAGAATCATTGTCTGAGAGCGAGGCCTGAACTGTTGGAACAGACGCATAGACATCCTTCGAATCATCAAATCTGAGTATGATGGATTCAACTACAGCCTTGTTCTCTTTTGATACACGATATCACCTTTGACTGAGTGGAGTATCCACCAAAATTGCATGAATCCCCTTTATCTTTCATCTTAGTCTAAAATTCACCATCTCTGTTAGGTAACATGTACCACCAAAGAATGTGAGGTTGTTTGATTTAGGGTTTTCTGACATTAATGAGTGATATGCCGTTTTCCATCAAATTATGGATGATGATTGATCTGTTTGATGAATAAGCACGCCGGTGCGATTGCTTCAATCTCCCATAGAATAAAGGACGTTAATAAAAGCTAAAGCACGTTCGAGCAGCCTCAGCGAAGTGCGGTTTCGTCTTTCGACAACGCCGTTCTGTTCAGTGATCGAAGGATAGAAGTTTGATGGCTCATACCTTCTTGTTTAAAGAACGCATAATTGGTCCTTGTTTAAAACACAGATGCCTTCTGTCAGTGCGAACAGAAATTACTGGGGCCGTGGAAGATTTCGATGGATCAATCTGTGTAAAATCTTTAAAACTTCTGGTGTGTTTCCAATCCTTTGAACGTAGAAAGAGGTCCAGGTGTTATCTTTGAGTAGTCATCGACAATTACCAGAATATATTTCTTCCCCAGTGAGCTAGCAACCCCATTGGAACACCATAAGTCCATGTGAAGCAAATTCAACCGACCTTTGAACTTTTGACAGTCTTTGACATTGAATAACTATCGTTTGCATTACTCCCTCACAAGAAGAACATAGATATCCCTATGAGCATACCTTTCGTATCGGTAAACCAATCACAATTTCTTATCTTGAAAGCAGGTTTATGTAGTCGAAGTTGAGATGAGAAAGCCTTCGATGCCATAACCATTGCCTTTGAGTTTGAGATTGCTTTATGCCATAAGACATATGGAGTTGATGAAGTTTTGTGTCTTGAAGAGAAATGTAAAGAGATCAGATCCACGATACCAGTTCTAAGTCGTTCCCTGAAGATCTCTAACAAAACATGTAGATTTCCGAAATGCAACCTCCAAATCCGCATCACAGAATTGACCAACCGAGAAAAGATTGTGATTGAGACCTTCGACGTAGTAAACCATTTTGATCGTGATATTTCCTTGAAACAAATCTCCATAACCAAGAATTGGAGGCAAATGATCATTGCCAAAGCATAACGGTACCAAAGAATTTGTCAACAAAAATTGCACAGCAGAGATACCTTGCCCGTCATGTTTGCTTGGTGCATCCAGAGTCACCATGAATATAGATGAGTTGTACAATCTGCAAGAGAAGTAGAGGAGAACGATGGACCTGACAAATTGGACCAAAAGTGTTTGTGAGTTTCAAGACATATAGTTATCCAGATGTATTATCTACGGCAAAACTAACTCTTTTAGGCACAACTTTCATTCTAACCTTAGGGACCCATTGCTTTTGTGTCTTAGAACCCCTTTCTTTTGAAGTTCTAGGAACCCATTCTTCTGTGTTTTAGGAACCCATGTGGATGATGAAGGACATGTTGTGCCTATTCCACCATTTCCAGCCTACTATTGTTTTCTGAAATAGCATCTATAGTAGACTCCTTGGAACTTGTGAAAGTGGATTCTGAAGAAACTGTTTTCTTATGGGTGTTGCAACAGATTTGTTCGCTTGAGCGTTTGTGGTTTCCTATACTAATAGTCACTACATTAGGCTTCTTAAGTCTAGCATTCAACGTCATTTAAGTATTTAGAAACACAAGCATCATGATTCGAATTAAACATACATTTTCCACAAGTAGCACAAACAGCATTAGCATTCGAAGATCTGAATTTAGACTGTCATTACACGCAGTTACAGACTTTGTTTTATTAGAAATACTAGAGAATGCCTAGGGTGTTCTTCCTACTTCAGTCGCTAAAGCTATCGCATGACTAGTGTATTGCACGACCTTATCTTTCATTTGATTGCTCCTAGGCTGTGGTCTGCTAACATTAGTTTTGTGAGCTACTCCTGTAGATGTAGAAGCACAAGGATTAGTATTCCTAAAAGTCTGATTCAACTGTGGTGCTCTAGTCTGTGTGGTACTACTTGCAATGCGATACATGCCTGGTTTAATCACATTTGTGTTTCTTACAGCTTGCATTGCCTGTCCAGAGGTAAAATTCTGTTAGAGTGACTGGTTTGATAAACTCTCTGACTCATTAGTTTAAAACCGACTTTTTCTTTGCAAAAATTGTCTCTCATCGAAGTTTGAAAAAGTAGCCGGTTTTTTCCTAAAACTGATGGTTTTGAAGTCTTTGAGCACTCGGCATTGTCGAACAACAGATGGTTTTAATCAAACTTATGTCCTACAGATATTCCCTAGCATTTTTTCAACGAGTTTTTTCAACTCACTTAATTGCGATGTCTTGTCTCAGTTGAGCTTTCCAACTTGTATTTCAACATATTGTTCACGTTCATTTCGAAATACATTTGAACGCATTTTATTTGCAAACTGTGTCATTTTTCAGTCGAACTTGCTAACATTCTTGTAAAGCGATTACCAAGAGAAATTGAGTGTTTTTTTCTAATCTAGCAAAACGATTAAAAGCTCAGTGTAAATCTCTTTACTACACAATCATTTGTTCATAAAGCTTTTGTGCAAGACAGTCACATTCCATGACTTTATGAGATATAAAGCATTGTAATTCAGTGATCTCTTCTAAAAAATCAGATGAAAGTTAGCAAATAAGAAACACATGAAAAACTTTAGACACACATTCTTGCAAAAGCATACCATACATGTTGGAAAATTCCTCCTAATCATATTCAATTCATACAATTCATCTTAAGAGATTCAAACGTACTTTAAATCTGCATGCATTTCTTTCTTAAGTTCATGTATCAACGCGAGACCTATCATCCTGATCTTAAGGGCAAGGGGCATCAAACATTTCATACTAAGATTTCCATATCTGAGCAGATTGGGTGTCGAAGATAAAGATGGTCGTTTGACATGGTTTTACCCAGCTTGGTTGATCGAGTTTCGTTCAATGAATTGATGTTGTTTGTCCATGACATTATAATGTTTGTCCCTACTTTGCTTACTGAATTAACACTGGTAAGAAATCTATTTTTGAAAACATTTGGTTTTGTTTTTACAAATATCTTTCCCACATTTATCTTCTTATTTCATTTGCACTTTGCAACTGAATTTCCATATAGGGGTTTGGGGGTTTCAAAATTATCATAAAGACGGATGTAACTTCGTGGTAGTCAAAGTTTTGACTAATCTTTATTCCAATTTTAGATCAACTCGCATCACCAGAGTTAAGGAATCTCCTTCACTATCGGGGATGATCTGTTGGCTGGATCAGATTGAGACTTTTTGTGTTACATGGGATTGCAAAGGTAGGTCTTCATTAAATGTAGAGATTTGGGCGCTAACATTTGAATGGTTTGGATTGATTGACCTCGTTTGTAAACAATTTCATTCAGAAATTTTATTTGGTGTTCCATTGAAATCATTTTGTCAATATCTTTGTCTTCCCTAAGTTTCAAATCCGTTATTACCTTTGTTTTCTCCTTGACAAGACCTTCGTAATGTGACCTAGTTAAAAGACTCTGTTTGACTAATTCATCGTGTTTTGCTTGGACAACAGAAATTTCGTAGGCCTTAACTTTTAAACCTTCTTGTATGTCAATGTCCTTTTGAGCTAATAGTCCTAGAGTTTCATTTAACTTACGTTCAAGTTTGTCATAGTCAACTGTACGATCATTAAAAGCCTTGTACCTCTCAAACTCAGTCTGTTTGTTTTGAAGTGCAACTAAACAACTATCCCGGATACTATTAGATTCTCCTAGAGTTCTACTAGTTTCCGCAAGAATAGATTTGCACTCAGTTAACTCTTGAGTCAATGTTGCATTTGCTTTCTTTAATTGCTTTTGTATCTTTTTATTGTCATCGACATCAAGCTTTAAATTAGCAATTAAATTAGCAAGTGCAACACGCTCATCATCACATTCTACATCATGTTGGTCATTCTGAATATCATTATCACACATATCCGGTGAGTCAGGAATGACATTACTATCACCCGTTTCCACTGCACATGTGTTACGAATGGATTCAGATTGCTCAAAATGTTGTAAGTCATTGGCAAACACATTATGATCAGTATCGTAGTGTACCTGTTCCAATGGCTCAGCGTCAGTGCCTGAGTCTGCATTAGGAACCTCTTGAATCTTTGCCATGTAACTGTAATGTGCTTCCAACTCTTGTTCATCAATTTCCTCATCCGTGTCTGCTAGCCAGTCATATTGCTCTGCTTGAAGTTGAACACCTTTCTCAGCTTGTTTACACAGCAACATCTTTTCCTTGTGATACGTGGAGTCTCTAACCCGTTTTGGCTTTCTGCATTCCTTAGCATAATGACCAAGTTCCTTGCAGTTAAAGCACTGTATCCCAGACTGTTGCACTACTGGTCCACCTACAGTTTCCCTAGCCCCAACAACATTTTCTGCCCTCTGATTCCCAAACTGTCCAGTCTGATTGTCAGTCTTGTATCTTGGATTAGTATCCACATTCTTGTTTCTGGTGTTTGAGGAAGTTCTGAGGTTGTTGTTGGTAGGTTTGTAGAGTTTCTTGAAGTATTTTGCAATGAGAGCCAAATTTTTCTGCATATCTTTGTCCTTCTGAGCTTGTTCAGGATCACTGTCTTCTTCAGAAGCTGACTCAGATGGAGGGAGGTGTGATTGGCTTGGCTATCTCTTTGCCTTTGTGTCTTGTAGTTGCATTTGATCTGGTTGGAAGTGATGTTTTCTTGTTGTTGACTGGATATGATTTGTGAGACTTGATGTATGATAATAAGATCTTGAAGTGGTGGAGCAGTAGAAATAAGTGGAATTGGTTAGCATTCTTGGCTATTCTTTTAGCACGAAGTTTATTAACTTCCTTTTGATATTGTTTCAGAATGTCAAAGAACTTGTGATATGAAACTTCATCCAACTTGTGTTGTTGCTTGACAATTGTTACAAACCTTGACCATTCTGGTTGAAGTTGTTGAAGAAATTGGATCTTGAATTGCTATTTATCAAACTGTAAATTGTTTCTGATCATTTCATTCGTCAGCTTGTAAAACCAAGAGTAGTATGACTCTATTGATTGTCCATCGTGAGAGGTGAATTTTCCAAACTTCGAAAATAAGTTTGTCTTGACATCTTGAATGTTGAGGGATTCACCTTGTTGTAGCCTTTCAATAGCTTCCCACATTTCATGAGCTGTATTGCACGCATCAACAGTGGAGTATATTTCATCTCCAATTCCAGTCAATATCATATGAATCGCTTCCTTTTCTGATTCAAAATGAGCTTTGTTTGCAGGAGACATGTTCAGAATTGTCTCAACTGTTGTGTGTTCAGGAACTGCTGGAGAATTTTCTGTTGCAGGCACAACTTGTATTACGACAGTAGAAGGAATGTAAGGACCTTCGAGAATGCATTTCCTTAAGGCATCACCATTTGTTTTTGTATCAATGTACCGTAAGAAACGTGATCGCCATTGTGCATATCTGCCCGTTGCAAGCATTGGTGGACGATCCCTTGAACCAGCTGCCATGATGTTGTTATGCATTTGACTGTCAGTTGTGGAAGTTGTGATTGGAGTAGTCATGATGAATGATTGTTGAATTATGAAGTGAAAATGATTTGTAGGATCTTAAGATGATAAAGTTGTGTTGTGGTTTTGTCTTGATGTTACAGGTTCGATTAACAAATTCAGTAACAAAAATGGGTAACAAATTCGGTATCTTTTGTCAGACACGTCTAAGATCAAACTCGGAACAATTTATCGGATAGAAATCTTTCTCGGGTAAAAACTTCTCGGACAAGTAGATCTCGGAAAAAGCGATTTTCGGTGAATTCTTTTGTCGGATGAATCAATTCTCGGATAGAACTTGAAGACAATTTCGATCAAAAGCAATGAAAATTACAAACGAAAATTATCTAACAATTGTCCTATTACAAAATTCGATAATACTTTTCCTAACACAAAACTCGATGAAACCGAGAATTTGTGTAGCTATTACAACTTTTATGCTTATTACCGAGAGTGAAATGATATCCTAAAACACACTTTTTACGAAAAAAAACCGAAAAAAAAAATGTGCACTATTACAAAATTCAATTAACCTTTAACAATGTTGGTGAAAGAACTACAATTTTGATATTTAAATCAAATTTCGGAAATGCTAGATATCAAATTCGAAACAACAAAAAAGACGAACACAAAAAATTGTCACGCGTAGGAATCAAACTCAGCACCTCTAGAATATAACACAAACCACAAACCAACTTTGCTATGAAGCAATTTGGTTATTATGTTTTAAACTCGGTATTTGACACAAATTCGAAAAAAAAGAAAAAAAAACAAACTCGGTAAAAATAAGAAACGACACAAACGTGATTCGAACCAGCGACCTGCCTTATAAAATGTTACACCCCAACACAAATACCAACTGAGCTAAAGGATTTTTTGATAATCTTTTGCCAAATTTAATATTTAAACCCAAATTCGGTTGTACTACTTTTGTAAAATAACAAATTCGGAAGTGTACTTTTCTCGGTAAACATTTTGTTTTAAAATTCGGAACAGATTTTTTTTTATCAAGGAGGAGTTTAAGTTTATAGGAAAATAACAAAAATGAAGTTTGAATACCTCCTAAACTTTAACAAGATAAAACCTTGAGTTGTTAGGTAAGATCAAATCTCACTTTTTGTAAGTTTTATTAGAATTTTTGAACCAAAAGAAAATGTTAAAAAAAAAAACATACGAACAAAACTAAATCACCCCCGTGGCGATTGATATCAAATGTCTAGAAACCCAATAATCACCTTCACTTCATACTTGAATAAGAAAAATAAAAAGGAGATAGGATAAGAATTGTAGAGAGAGAAACTAGAGAGAGAAAGTAGAGAGAAAATGAGATGGGTGATTACCTTGTACAAAATACAAATGAGACCAACACTCTCTCCACACTTGGAAGAGGGTATTGTACCTACTTAATGGGGGCGGCCATTTTAGGCTTTATGGCCTGGGGTTTTTTTCTTTGGGCGGGGCTCTGGGGATTACAAATGGGTTTAAACCCAATACTAGTACAAGATTAGCTTACGATTACGAGCCTGTTTACCCTTCTAGCCTATTACTACATAAGTAAGATAAAGACCGAGATTGACTTAATATTTGAAGCAAACAGTGACGTCATAATATACATTCACAACAGTATACAAAGAACGAACTCTTAAGGGTACGTTTGGAAAAATCGAACATCGTGCAATAATTTAAAATAGTTAAGGATTTTACATAATTCAAAGATAATATGCGAAAGCAAATAAAAGGTTTTAAAGTTTGACAACGCTGTTAACATAGATATTAATAAGTCTTGAAAATCGGCCCAAGGCATGGCAACACCATAAAGCAAGTAAAGACATCCATAGCTAAGCACCTGAGAAAAACATGCTAATACCTGTCAACATAAAGTTGGTGAATTCATAAGTTTGAATTTAATATTAACAATTGGAACATAAGTGTCGTAGTAGCACGTGACAGTTATAACAGGATACATCTTCAATAAAAAGTATTTAATGTTGCGTAGATCATGACTACCGAAGCTCAAATAAAAAGGAAGCTTATTTATATGCCAAAACAAAGAATTAATGTTGCCCTAAATGTATCTGACCATGATCACCTTAGTGGGGAATCTTGTCATGGTTTATGATCCGTTTTTTCGAGAGCCTCGGCGTAGTATGCAGCTTCTCTCACCCGGGATAGGATATTAGTCCATAGATACTATTTCATACACTCGCGCTTACTTAACTAATCAGTCTGGTTAAGCAAATTAGACGGTTCATGATAGTTCGGGAATTAGGGTCTATTCGTACTTAGGCAAACGTATCAGGAAAAGGAAAGTAAAGTAACTTTGCCATAGTTTAAAATACAAAGGCATATGTTTCTAACCCAAAAAGTAGTAAATTAAAGATAGTAAAAACGTGAGGCTATGAACTCACCTTAGCAAGATGAGCAAATGATAAATCACGCAAGTAAAAGATGATATAGAAATCTAGCCGTGACTAGAAAATTAATGGGCGTTCTTATAACACGAAAAGTATAGCCACGAACTACACAATATGTTCATCACCAAAAGACATCCATGTGTGTTTGTTTTGATTTGATTATCAAATCATGACAAAATAAAATTACCGAGTTTTTCATTAAGTTCGGCGTTTAACAAAAAATTACTATTTTTTGTAAGTTTCTATTTTAGGAAAGTTTTTAGTTTCAAGACGTTAATACCGTCCCCTATATTTATTAAGTTTCCATATTTTCAAAACGCACTAACTAGTCTTAATCGCTTAACCTCTATGTCGTTTCGCTAAATTTTACCAAACTTACTATTTTTAGTAACTTTCTTGTTTTTCCTAAAATATGTTAACGACGTCTTTAAATGATACTAATCAATAGGTATGTGTTACTATATGTTTTGCTAGTGTTTAGAAAGTCCAAAAATGTCCGAAAGTGTCCGAAAACTCATTTTACTATTCACATCAGCACACTATTCATCCGGTTTTGTCGAAAAATGTTTCAAGTTTCATTTGGCTATAACTTGGTCGTTTTAAATCCAATTTTAATGTGCGATATATGAAAAACTATCTATTCGAAACGAGCTCTTCAAAAACTACTTTTACGCCTAATGAAAACATTTTTAGGTCGACCAAAACCTCAAAACAAATTCGGGACAGCAAGCACTTTTTGCCAAAAACGCAACCAAAATCCACCCAAACTTCACAATAGTGCCTAATCTAGCCTAATCTCCATTCACAACTAATCCACAACAAAACCACACCTAAATCTAACCTAATCCCTTCATTTCTATTGTTGCAACACTCATCAACTCTCATCTCACCAAGAACATAATATTTAACTAGTAAAATAAAGTAGTATCATTATTTATGAAATCTTGTCTTTAAAATATTTCAAAAATTAAAACACAACATATGGATGTATGGATCTTGAACATATAAGAAAGAATATAAGTAAATCACAAAAAGTAGTTAGGGTTTGCTTACAAAAGATGATGAACAAGATGAAACACAAGAAATCTTGAAAGAAAAATAGTAGATCTTGAAAACCCAAGTATAAACTCAAAACCCTAACTCTTGAATCTTTGAAGTAAACTTGAAATCAAAGAAAACCTTCTTGGAATAACCTTGGATCTTGATAAAATGGAGTATGAAGTGTGTAGATCTTGATAGATATCAAAAATATGAAGTGTGTGTGAGTTTGTGTGTGTGTTGTGGCCAAGAGGAAGGAAAAAGAGAGAAGAAAATTGTTGGTGGCTTGTGAAATGAATTAGAAACCCTAAGTTGTGAGAATGTAAGGTATTTATAGGCCAAGGAAGATTTAGGGTTACATGGTTTTAAGTATTAAGTGACCAACACACACCAAAGGTGTGTGGGTTTGTTTGCTCGGCCGAACTAAGCCACAAGGACCATATGGTTCATTTTTTTGAGTCTTGGTGCATTATACTTGATCTTAGATTTGAATTTCAAGTCAAGGTTGCATGAGTCCAACAAAAGGTCACATGTTTTAGTCAAATGGGGTTACTTGTGCATGAATGGGACTTCTTCATGTGTCACTTTCACCCACATGCATGGGAAATTCAAGAAAAGATGCCATTTATTTAATTTTCAAGACTTATGGTGCATTTGGCTTGGGTTTGGGCGTCTAATATATAGAGGGGGAGGGATATGAACGAAAATTTTCACTTAAGAATATGAGATGGACGATAACTAAAGTTTACAAGAAAAGATTTCGAGTTTTCGAGGTTCCGTTAGGTCAAAAACGCGAAAAACGCAATTTAAACAGTAAAGCGTAAAAATAAATATCGGGAAAACACTTAAAAAAGAAAAAATAACTCATATAATATTAAACAATCAATAATCCAAAGTCCAGAACGCGTCCATACATTTTCAGATTTACGCTGGTTAACTGTCCCGGTAAAAGCCCAGAGTTCAAACGTAACGAATAAAAAGTCAAAGATAAGTGATCGAAAAAAAGTAAAAATTGACCTGAAATTTTTGGGGTGTGACAGAAGTAACACTCTCAGACCCATATTCTGCTCGACCCTAATTGGGGAGTACAAAAACTTTATAGCAACAACCTTTACTTGTTCATCTTGGGAACTTCCATGGTTGTCAAAAAACATGGTCGACCTCATATACCAATCTAGACACTGCCTTCAATGTCCAAGATTTCCATCAAAGGTATAAATCTCGACCTTGACCAGATAACTTTGCCGCTCACCATACCCACGAGGATTAACATCCTGACCAACCATAGTCCTAGGTCGATCGCCTCTCGTTGGACCTTTATTGTACTCATTCATGGTTTCTTCTCCTTCATCCTCATCTGAAGACATCATGTCATCATGTCTTCAAACTTGTTTTGAAGGTTGGTTACGCCCATGATTATCATAGAATCCCTCAAAATTGGTACGGGGTCTATAGATACCACGTTCGTTACCCTCACGATTTGGATGGTTTCCACCACCCTACGATCGTGTATCGTATCTCTTCAAGAACAGTGGACATACTCGCGAATTTAGAATTGAGATAATTGATCGCAATATCCATCTCTTAGGTCGACTGCACCCCACTACTGGTATGGGTTTGAGGAATCTCTGCACCACCCACCATCTAGGATATTAACAAGCTCTAGATACCAACTAACGCAGAACGGAAACGTGCTATAAACCCTAACTAGGGTTTAAGTCGAAGCACAATGAAAATAAAGACTAAAAGCTGTGAAATTTTATTGATTCTTGAATATCGAATTACTAAACAATAAACCCAAGCCTTATATTTATAGAAGTAAACTTGGGGAAAAAGTCAACAATATTATTCTAAAATAATAAAAATATGGAAACCAAATAACAGTAAATAAACAATGTTTCACATGATCTATTTCTACAACGAAACTCAACAAGGTTTCAGTAGATTCACTCTTCTAAAGAAACTCAACAAGGTTTCTATAGATATACTTTTAAACTCCAAAAGATATCAAGAATTATATCTAGTTAATAATTAAACTCGACCCAGTTTATAATAAACTAGACATGTCAAACAAACACTTCCACTAATTTAGTAAAAATGATGTATATATATTTAATAATACTTGTATTAATTATCAATATCTTGTTTCAAAGAAATTCTTTTTAATTTCATTGAACATGTTACAGTTATCAAATAAAATAACAACTTGCATTTTATGAGATCTGTTTCAAAGAAACTCCACTTGGTTTCAATGAATACATTCGAATAATCTTATAAAATAGCATATTTTATGAGATTTATTTCAAAGAAACTCCGCTTGGTTTCAATGAATCAAAATTCGTCATGATTTTCAACCATGTTAGTAACTGGCGCACTAATTACATTTACAAGATTCACTAGGGTCATACTTGTGTTACCATTAGTAAACTTGTCACAAAACAGTTAAGAACTGTTAAAATAATTTGATATCTAATAAACTCGACTTGGTTTATTTAAACTTGTACCAAATCTGAATAAAAGAAACTCAATCTTGGTTTTAATGAATCTTAGTTTAACATAGGCAATAAACAGACTAAAAGATCAGTTTAAACTGAAACTCATCATGGTTTCAACATAAACTGATTCAATAAATTGTTTTCAAAATCGTTTATAGATCTGTAACACCAAATCTGTCAATTAAAATTATGTTTACTTAAAACTGGTTTTCCAAAGAAACACAATCTTGGTTTCGACAAAAAATAGTTTGTATAAAATCTGTTAATTAAATTAATCCGATTTTAACAAAAAAAGTGTTTTAATTCTGTTACACAGAATCTGTTTTAAGATTGTAGGGAAACATGTACACTTTTATTAAACTAAAATCAGATTACAATTAACAAATAATTAACAGAAAATAAAACAGACAGAATTGTTGGGATTTAATAACTAGTAAACCATTTACTATGAGTACGCAGCGGATGGATCTAGTTTTGATATTAAAGATTAACACACAAATAGTAAAGAAGAATTATCTACCTCTCGATCTTGATCTTGATCTTGAAACTTAGTGATTAAGTTATCACCTCTACGGTTGCTCATACAACACGTCAAACGAATACGCCAAGTATGCTAGCCTTGAATTCATGAACTAAACACCTTGTGTACCCTTGTATCTAGTATCGAAAATACCCCTCCTTGAAGCTAGAACCGAAAATCCCAAAACCCTAATTAGGGTTTTCCCAAATTCGCTTGGACCGAATACAAACAAAACCAAAACCCTAGTTTGGGTTCTTGTAATCGTCGAGCTAGGAGATCAAGCCGAAAACCCTTGTACACTCTTGTGTTATGTCGAACAAAGGAGAAGCAAGAAAATCGCTAAACCCTTTTAGGGATTATCGAATTTCGGTTAAGGGAGAAAAGCACCAAAAACCCTTTTAGGGTTGTTTGGCCGATCGGTTTGGAGAGAGGGAGAGAGCAAGAAAAACTTTGGTGATTTTGGGGATTATGATGAATGAATTATGAGGTCTAGGGTGGGTGTTTATAAAGGCTCATAACCCTAATCTTGTAGGACAAGAAAACCTCCTAATTCCATAATTATTCAAGATCTTTTCCTAATCTCAAAAATTGATCCAAACACCCTTCTAGAACCACCTAGGAGCCGGCCTACTATAGGGAACCCTTAGGGTTTGGGTTTTGTCCAATTTAGTCCCTCGATTTACAATTTAAATGTTCGTTAAGTTAGTTATTAAAAGTAACGGTAACTAACGACTATTTAAATATATTTCGTAAAGTATATTAAACCTTTAATAATATATATTAAATGTTTAATAAATGTACTCTTCGTGTCTTAACATGTGTGCCCCCTAATAGGCTAACGTACTTCTAGTTGCATAACATGCGAATCCAACTACCATATTCCAACAACTCCCACTTGGGAGTTGGAGTAGCAGATCACATTTATACCGACAATGGAAACGTCTAGCAACACTCGCATTGTCATAAACTAGAAATACCCGAGATGAAGTTTCAAGAACAATCTCAGCTTAATGGTTATGTATTACTTGCTATTATCATCCTTTTGTTACATATACCATTAAACCATGGATATGGATCCTAACTCATTCCATATAGTTTAACTATTTAGTTTCTCGTTATAGAAGTTAATTCAGATATACCAAATGTAATCAAGAATCATCTTGAATTACCCTTTAGGCACGACCATGCAATTATTTGATTAATTCTAGAGAGGCGCCAATGGTATCATACTACAATAGACAATTGGAGGAACAAATTCTTTGTTGACTACAATTGTTGTAGATGCTGTTTCACATCGCTTCCAAGAATAGCTTTTATAACTACCTTATACAGGACAACGTTTGGCTTATACTTAAAAACCATTTTCGTTATCTTACTCATGACTAAGGATCCAAAAGTAAATATTCGATGGTTGGGGCATCCAATATGCATCCCTTGTGAATAACATATGAGTTTGGCGGGAACCATTCATGTATTTAAAAAATACAACCAACACTCACATTTGTCTTATGTAACAATATTCCCATATTGTTAACCAACAATGAACATATTTAGAACGATAAAATCATTCAAGGATTAAACATGCAAATATAGGATAACAATTATTATATGAATGAAGAACAAATACCAAGTATCTTTATTCATCAGAAAATAAAAATTGTCTTACAATCCTAATTATCCAAATACTAAAAACAGATATGCATGAGACTAATTAGTAAGTTGAAATCCAATGTTTCTAACATTCTCAACTCTTTCTTTTCAAGAAAGCTAAATAGTCATTTGAGTAAACTTTCCGAATACTTGTTTCAAATTCACAAATTTGTGAAGGATTTGAATTATATGATGAGTGTCGTATGTATATTTGCATACTATTACAAGTATCATAGTATGGAAATGTGACAGTACCTTTTATGAGGTATTTGAAGTCACCAACATACTTATCTCAGACAGTCATCTTTACAGTTTCTTAAAATGTAAAGTATCCTCGTTCTTTAATGTGTATTGCAATAATGCCCTTAGCTGAGCATATCTAGTTAGCAGATTTATCATAAATAATAAAATCCTACTTTAACTAGGATTGATTATCCTCTGGCATTATGTGTACACAAACAACACTATGCCTTATATAATTTGTAAACGTTTGTTTTAACAGTCAGCTAAATCACTCTCAATTAGATGTTGTTGTTAACAGTCATCTAAACACTCTCAATTAGATTGTTGTTGTTAGCTCATCTTGCTCTAGTGCAAAAGTAACAACCAGTCTCACACACAATATAAGACATACATGATGAATCATTCGTTAAAAACACAAGGTTTCCATCCATGTATTAAATTATCTCACATGAAATATATCACTTAAGACTTGCTTCAATGATGTATTGCATTGTGTTGGACTTAATTTCCATATATCTTTATTTCATTAAACATTCATTCCAAGGTCGTTTATTTAATTTCCTAAAATTCGCAAGTGAAGTTTCATTCTAGCCTCAAGGATTAACATCTATCTTTATAACAACCCACAATTTTCATCAATATAATTATCCATCTATTAAATTAGATGCAATTTTCATAAATGTAATATCTACTTATTAAATTAAGTACAACCATTTTCACGGGAATATTTTTACTTTACTTAACCTATTATGCAACGTAACTTGCATAACCTAAATAAACGAGCTCACACAACCTACCTAAGCCAATTTTATCAACGTTTATAGCCAGTAAACATTATAATATGTCAAGCAATATATTTTAAACTCTATTTTATCATACATGATCTATTTAACATACTTTCCAAAATGTTATTATAAAACGGATATTATACGTTAACGTTTAAATCAAAACCCTTATTTCATGTAATGTTTACATACAAAATAAATGTACAAGCTTTCAAGACATGTGTACAAGTGTACAATGCATAACTTTTGAATATATATTACCTCCTAAACCCTAGTACAACTTGTTTAAGCTCAAAGTACAATTCAACTAAGCATAAATTTTAACTAGCTTATTTTTCCCTCTATTTTCTTTCTAGTTTTTGAACAAACTAACTAGCATAAGTTACAAGTACTCCAATGTATCTTACTTAAGCACATTTCCCTCTCTAATCCTAACCCTACTCGTCCTAAAACCTAAAATCCTAACCCGAAACCCTAATGAACTCGACACCTCCTTAACTAGTTGTAAACTTTTAATTCTAACCTTGCAGCATCTCTCACCAACCATGTGATCTACCACCTTGTGAGCCTATTTTTACACCAGAACTTTCTACACCTTTTTTTTTTTTTTTTTTTTCCCACCTATAGCAACTACCCTAGCACCTTGTCATACCCTTGTGCACCAAGAAAACCCCTTGTCACCCCTCTTTGATAACCGAACCATCTCTACCACCTTACACCTCATCCTAGCCTTCTTATTAGTCACCATGGCAGCCCTTGGCCACCACTCCAAGTTTACTTGGCCACCACTCCAAATAAACTTGGCATCCAATCCTTTTCAAGCCCTATATAAGCCGAAACATACACACACTTTCACAAACACATAGTTTTTTCAAAACTACTTCCAAAAGATGTTCTAGCCATGCCATAGAAGACTAAGAAGAAAGTACAAGCTTTTTTAAGCCAATAAATAAGAAGAGGTTTAAGAAGAACAAGGGTTCTTGAAGTCATCTCCAAGATTTTCAAACCATATTTACCATTTTTGACCCATTTTCAAGTTCTAGTAAGCTTTTCATGTTGTTCAATAAACTCTTGTCATATTTTAGCATCTATCCATCCTTATGATCACATGAACTAAGCCCTTGAACCCTAAGGCCACATGTTTGGTTTTCTTAAACCAAACGCATGCCTTAAAACCTTAAAAACCCTATTTTGAAACCCTAATAAGCTATAAGCTGGTCCTAAAAGCTATTTTAATAAGCTAACCCATCATTTTTATGAACTTTGAAACTAATCCTAAAAGCCTTTACCCATCGGGTTAATAATTCTAAACCAAACGTGCCCATTTTGGATTAGTAAACTCATAAGCTCTTTTCAGAAGCTACAAGCTCGTAAAACTTACTTATTTTAGCTTATAGTAATAAGCTATAAGCTGCAAAATTGATTTTGAGATTAAAAATACAAAGATTATGGAATTTGGACTAAAAACGCAAAACATTTCATGCATAAGGGTATATATTGTAATATTTGAAACTTATAACTTTTTTGGGACAAAAATGTAATTATCCTAAAGTTAAACTTCAGGGGTTTGTTTTGCCATACTTGAAAGTTAAGGTTTAAATGTTTTAAAATCATATATAAAGGGATTAAATTGTAAACTAATATATATACCAAGGGTATATATTGTCATTTTTGAATTCTTAAAGGTATAAAATGTAATATTTCTATAATAATCATAAAAATATATTTAAATATTATAAGACTCGATTTTATTAAAGCCTGACATATTTTTCTTTACCATTCGACGATCGAAACACTATAAAATAATTATGTTATATCTATAACATAATTTATCATCTACTAGCTTTTGAAGAAACTTAAAAAGATAAAATATTATTATTTAATCTATAACGTATCACGTTACTAAGGAATTTAATGTGAGGAGGTTTTATTTGGGTAGACGTTTTGACGAGTTGTTGGATTTACGATTTAAAGTGTCCTAGCTCCTCAAACGTTTACTACATGACCTCTGGATTATGATAGCCCGAACAGTGATACGATGTTTTCACAAGTTAATAAACCAAATGAATATTTACGTTAAACTTTATAAAGTAAAGTTTTGGAATATAAACAATCAAACTAAGACTTGACATATTACCTCAGGTTGCGTGACGAGGCTGTTTACTCCCATTTGAATTAAATTTCAAATCAATCAACTACCTTATCAAGGTGAGTTCATAGTCCCACCTTTACATGTTTTCTAAATCCCGTGGGGAGATACATGCTATAAACCATGAATACAAGTATTTTTAACTGTATTCTATCCTAATATATTATTGCCTAAGTACCTCCATTTGCCATAAGGCCTCACTATCATGAACCGTTAATTACTTGTAACTGAACGTACTGGTTGAGTAAACGTGAATGCCGTGAATAGATCTATTGGGACTGAACTTCCCCGTCCGAGTAGATAACAATGCACTACCATACGGACGCATTTCATTTGAGGAACTCCGGGTGTTTGGCAAAGCATCCGCTGGGGCAATAACTTGTGAATATCTTAAGGTTTCGGTGTCATGAGCTTAGTGCAATAATATGATATTGTTTTCCATGATAATTGTAGTTGTACAATTATTACCACTTATGATGACTTGTATTCAGTTATTACATTTCAAACACTGTGAATTTCACTCAACCGTTGTGTTGACCCTTTTAGCATGTTTATCTCAGGTAATTGAGCAACCTATGACACGGAGTGGCATTGGACTTGAGGACGTCCAAACTTGTTATCATTCAAACTTTATGTTTTCAATGTACTTTGGGACCTCTTTTGTAAAACTCTGATATATTATTGAATGATAACTAAATTTTCCAAAACGTCTCTTTTGAGTCGTTTTCTATGATTATAACTGTTGATTCATGAAGTAATACCCCAAATTAGCTTCCGCTGCTATATGTCAATTAAGGGGGTGTTACATATTGGTATCAAGAGCCTCTTTCAATTATTTCAAAGCCGAAAAAAGGGTAATGAAAGAAAGTAAAATGAGTTTAATTCTTGTAAGAGAAAAGTTGATTTGCATATCAGTTTCTCCTCACATACCAAGGGACAAATCTCCACCATCCATTTGAGTTTGATCTAATGGTGAGGATTAATCTAAGATTTAACTTTATTTAATGGATAAGATTAAACCTTAAAAAACATCCACCACCCCTTCTTACCTTTGTGTTTTTTAATTAAAACACACTTACACCTTATTTTTTATAACTAATAACATACCGCAAATCGTAAAACGTTTAAGATTTATTAAATTCACCATTCCATGACGTGCAATTTTTTTTATCCTTTAATTTGAGGGGCTCTTTCTATATACTTTTCGACAAACTTTTTTTTTGTTTTTTTTTGTTTTTTTTTTGTTTTTCACGTTGCAAGTATTTTGTTTTGATATTTCACTTGTGTTTATTACTCTAATTTGTAGGTTAGATACATCTTCACTTGCTTTCTATAAAACGGGATATAAATATTTGTGTGGAAATCATTCTTCGTTTTGGCATTTAAAAAGTACTTTTCCTTTGCTTTCTACCATTTTTCAGACATATGTTTGGTCCTCCATATCTTATTTGAGTTTTTTTCTTGTAGGTGTTGATTACGAAGAATTTTATTTTTTATCATCAAACCCGCTTGAAGTATCACATGTGATATAACATATTTGTACGTTCGAACACTCAACATGATGTCAATGAATGAGCATAAGTATTTGTGTTAAAAAACTTATTATGATTGATCATGTTTGACATAAAATAAACATCTTTACCATTCTAAACCATATATCAAACATAATTGTGAAATTAAATTAAAACACTATAAAAACTATGGTTTAAACTTTTATCTCCTACAGTATAATATCTCTAGTGATAAATAACATTGATTACATGTTAAGATTTTCAAAAATAATCACAATTAGTGTCACATTTATTGTTTTATCACATGTGATATTAATTATATGTGAAATACCAATAAACTAATGTCATTCATTATTCTTACTTTATCATCATGGTTTTTATTATATATTTATTTATCACTGGTGATACTACAATGTCAGGTCGTCTCGCCGGGTTAGGTGTAGTCAGGTAATAATTGTTAAGGCTACGAGTGAATCTTTGTTTGTAAAGGTATGAGTATAGGTTTTAGTGGTAGGGTTTTAGGAGTTTTTGTATATAGTTTAGGGGTTAGGTGTTGTAGTTTTAGAGTATAAATTTTTTTACAGTTTATGTATATATTCACTTGTGTTATTAAACCTAGTGGTTAGAGGTTTAGGTTTTTGGTTATTGGGTAGTTCATCGGGGGTTTAGTGTTTTTGGTATAGATTTTAAAGTTTATGTATATCCACTTGTGATATTATACCTAGTGTTTATGGATTTAGGGTTTTTGCATAGGGTTTAGTGGTTAGGGGTTTAGGGTTTAGGTATAAGGATTAGTGGTTAGGGAGGAGGGTTGAAGGTTTTTGGCACATGGTTTAGTGGTTAGAGGTTTAGGGTTTTGGTATATGGTTTAGTGGTTAGGGGTTTAGGGTTTTGGTATATGGTTTAGTGGTTAGGTGTTTAGGGTTTATGTTTTTTTGGTTTAGTGGTTAGGGGTTTAGGTTCTGGTATTAAAATTTAGTGGTTAAGGGTTTTTGGGGTTTTTAGTTAGGTTTTAAAGTTAATATTTTATTTACTTGTGCTATATTTACATTGTGATAGGGGTTTAGGGTTTCTGGTATGAGGTTTAGTGTTTATGGGTTTAGGGTTTTTGGTATATGGTTTAGTGGTTAGGGGTTTAGGATATTTGGTATAGATTTTAAAGTTTATGTATATATCACTTGTGATATTATACCTAGTAATTAGCAGGTTTAGGGTTTTTTTGGTATAGTGTTTAGTTGGTTAGGGGTGAGGTTATGTATATATTTTAAGTTTATGTATATTATCACTTGAGATATTATTTCTTAGTAGTAGGGG
Source organism: Tanacetum coccineum (assembly GCA_026074375.1). NCBI lineage: Eukaryota > Viridiplantae > Streptophyta > Magnoliopsida > Asterales > Asteraceae > Tanacetum > Tanacetum coccineum. The sequence goes on along the minus strand of BQNB010012705.1, from coordinate 15,421 downwards.
GTTTACGTTTTAAATATATGGTTTAGAGGTTAGAGGTAAGGGTTTTTGGTATAGATTTTAGTATATGTTTATATCACTATGTGATATTTTACTAGTGGTTAGGTGTTTAGGTAAAATTTTAAACTTTATGTATATATATAATACTTGTGATAATAGGAATGTCCAAACAAGCAACTCGTTACGTTTGTTGATGATACAACATGTGAATTTGATACCAACGGGGAAGACGGGGTTACAGCACAAGACGAATAAGTTGTTTACCCAGACCAAGGCGAATCATTGGTAGTGCAACGAGTCCTGTCCGCAACCGTGAACAAAACTGGTGATGACACTCTTTGGCTACGAAATAATATCTTTCGCACTAAATGTACGACGAAAGGCAAGGTATGTACGGTTATTATTGATGGGGGTAGTTGTGATAATATGGTAGCAACAGCGATGGTCGACAAACTTGGGTTATCGGTTCAAGACCATCCCGAACCGTATCAGTTAACGTGGTTAAAAAAGGGAATGTTGTATGTGTGACCCAACGGTGTTTCGTCAAATTTTCTATTGGAAACAAATACACGGATGAGGTGTGGTGTGAAGTCATTCCGATGGACGCTTGTCATTTGCTATTGGGGCGTCCATAGCAATATGACCGTCGAACCAAACACGACGGTTTCCGTAACACTTATAGTTTTAAAAAAGATGGCATTCACATTGTTCTTGCACCTCTTGATAGTCGTGACTCCTCTACCAGCGCAATGCTCTTGTCTAAATCCGAATGCTTATCGAATGAACCCGAAAGAGTATGAGGAATTACACCGCCAAGTTACTGAACTACTCGACAAGGGCCTTATTCGTAAGAGTATGAGTCCTTGGGTTGTCCCAGCTTTACTTGTTCCGAAACATGGGGGTGCATATCGTATGTGTATTGATTCTTGCGCTGTTAACAAAATTATCGTTAAGTATCGGTTCCCTATTCCACGTTTCAAAGATTTACTCGACCAATTACACGGCGCTAATTTTTTTTCTAAAATTGATCTCCATAGTGGGTACCATCAAATTCGACCCGGGGATGAATGGAAAACTGCATTTAAGACGCGTGATGGGTTATACGAATGGATGGTGATGCCGTTTGGTCTTTCGAATGCTCCAAGCACTTTCATGCGACTCATGAACCATATCTTTCGCGACTTCATTGGTCGTTTTGTTGTTGTCTACTTTGACGACATTTTAATCTTTAGTCTGAACATTCAACAACATCTACAACACCTTTGTGATGTTTTTACTGTTCTTAAGGACCAAAAATTGTTTGCCAATCATGGGAAGTGCCATTTTGTCGCAACTGAAGTCGTCTTTCTTGGATATCTAATTTTCGGTGACAGGATTCGGATGGATGAAACCAAGGTTCATGTTATTAGTTTATGCTATTATGTCCTGGCCTCACCCGAAGAGTTACATGATGTTCGTAGTTTTCTTGGACTTAGCTTTGTCTTATCGACGGTGTTTTCTTTTCGTCTTACTTTAGTTCCATTGTTCACCAATTCACCGAATGTTTGCAACGGGTATGTTTCTTTTGTAATGGACTGATGAGGCGCAACAGGCTTTCGATGATCTCAAAAATACGTGCTTGGTCACTAGTGCACCTGTACTTGCACTCCCTAATTTTCATGAAGTTTTTCAAGTTGAATGTGATGCGTCGGGTTTAGGTATCGGTGGAGTCCTTAGCCAAGGGAAGCGCCCCATTGCTTTTTTTAGCGAAAAACTTAATGAAACACGGCGTAAAATATGTTACTTCACGATTAAAGAGTTCTATTTGTCATCATTTAGGACTGTCGCGAATTTTGGGGTCACTACACGTCATTACCAACCGGATTTATTACTCTTTTTCCCGAATCATTGAAGCGTTGCGGTATATTCTAGGCCAAGCCCCAAACTTTAAGCCGTTGCCAGCGCAAATGGTTTGAGTTGCTTCAAGAATTTTCTTTTGTTATCCGACTCAATAGCGTGGGGGTCCTCGGATATACTGGTAGCAGATGCTTTAAGTCGCCGCCATTCACTGTTAACATCCATACGCCTTCAAGTGCATGGTTTTGACGTGTTTCAACACTTATATATCGATGATCCTGATTTTGCTTCCGCATGGAAAGGTTGTCCGGCTCCTCCTTTTCACAAGTTTATAAAGCACGACGGTTTCTTGTTTAAGAACAATCGTCTATGTGTTCCGCGTTGTGTTTATTAGGGGACGGCTATTATTTGGGTATATACCAAAGGTGGGACTAGGAGTACATTTTTGTAGGACAAAAACAGTGGGTTCTTCTCCGAGAGAGGTTTTATGGCCCCCCAATTGGTAAAGGATGTTTCGCGGAAATTGTTTGAACGTTGACGGGGTATTAGGTCATTTGCAAGTCATTCACCACTAATCGTGGGTCTTTACCACACCCATGCTGTTTTTGTCCCGTATGGTCCCATGGGTAGATTCAAGCATATTGATTTTGTTTTGGGCCTTTCGCGTACGCAACGACAAAAAGACTTAATTATGGTGGTTGTCGATCGATTTTCCAAGATGACTCATTTTGTTCCATGCGCTAAAACGTATGATGCAAGCCAAGTGGCACGTTTATATTTTCACGAGATTGTTCGTTTACATGGTATTCCCAAAAGCATAACTTCGATAGGATGTTAGTTTGTGAGTACTTTTGGCGTGACGTAATGGGAATGCGTTTGGGTTTGCGGGTTACATTTTTGTAGTTCACACCATCCCCAGACCGATATTGTTCAGGACTGAAGTTACTAATCGTATAGTTTGGGAAACTCCTTCGTAGCCTTGTTGGGGGACAATCTGACTGTGATACAATGGGATTGGTACTTACCTCTCAAGCCTGAATTTGCCTACAACCAGGTCCAATCATGGTTTTTTCTACAGGTATTCAAGAGTCCTTTCTTTGTCGTTTTATAGGCCGCAATTCGTTTACACATCATTTCATCTTAACCCTTGATCCGACCATGCGCCATTTTAATGCTCCGAGGGGAAAGTCACGTGCAAAAGCAAATTCAGGACCTCTATTGCAAGGTTACAGTGATAAACAAATTGTTAAGCTTAATTATAGTTATCAACAACGGAGGCGAATCTTCATCGTAAGGTGATGTCTTCTTTAACCGAGGGTGTTCTCGTGGGCCTACTAATTTTACAATTTCGCAAAAGAAAACATTTACCGGGGGGACGTTTTGGAATGCTTCAACCGCGAGGGGGTTGGACCATTTAAAGTGCTTATACGTATTAATGTTTATGCCTATATAAAATCGAGCAGTTACCCGGATCACTATATGGTATACGCTACTTTTAATTTGAGTGATTTAACTCTGAATTTGTTCTTCCGGATGATGGTGTTGATGTTGATGTTGTGGACTCGAGGGCGATGTCCTTTCTTGGACGGGGAGGATGATGAGCATCCTAAGCCTTGCACCAACACCTTGGGCTTCCTTCACAGAGACGCCATTTGACATCTCTTGGTGCCATTCCGTAAGCGATGTGCTTGCATGGTTATTCAAGATTTGGATTTGAAAAGATTTCTTTTTATTTTTAGAGCAACTAAAATAAAAACACGCCATTCCAAGATTTTGGATTGAAGATTTCCTTTTTTATTTTTAGCAACTAAATAAACAGCCAATTAGTATTAATTGGGTTTTAATGTCTTTCCTTAGTTTGTGGTAGACAAACATTATTTATAGTTTTTGTTTTGTAAAGAAAAGGGACAATTTGTTTTGATAATAATTGAGATTTCTATCTCTGGTTTCTTTTCTCTCTATTGTTGCTTTCTTCATCTTCAAGATCCCCATCATATTTGACACAAACTTTGATTTCATGTCTTAAAAAGTTTGTGTCTAATACTTTGACTTACAAATATTTGTTGTGTACACGAAGTATTTGACACAAAGTTTTTATAAACACAAACACAAAATTACAAAGTATTTAGTAACCCATTAGGTATTTTATTTACAAACAAAGAACTTTGTAACTTTGTGTTAAACACGTACAAACATTGTGTTACAAAAACTTTGTTTGTAAATATTTTATGACACAAAAACTGTGTTTATTTGACACAAACTTTTTAAAATTTGTTAAAAATAAAAATTGCTAACACAAAGTATTTCAAACACTTTGAAGTAAACAAAGTTTTTTACAAAGTACCATAAAACCGAACCATAACCACGATAAACCATCATAAAACCGAGTCTCATCCAAAACCACAAACCACCATAAAACCGAATCAAACTATCATAAAACCACTAACACAGTAAAACCGAACCATAACCACCATAACCCGTAATAGATCTATAAGAAGCCACACTTCTTTTATATATACGAACTCAAAGAAAGAAGTATAACAAATTTGTTTGACTCTTTCATTCGTTCGATTATCACAATACAACAAAAAAAACACCAATACCTTCCAATCTTAAACAAACGTTGTTCATAGTTTTTGTTATTAGAAATGGTCCCGTAAGTTTTAGCAATTATTTAAACTTATTACATAAAAATTATAAAATGAAAAGTCAGTGAAACAAGCATGGTTCGAACTTCGAACCTTGTGTTTAAAAAGCAAGCCCCGTCCCATTGTACCAAGAGACCATTACAATTGTAATGGTGCGATTATTCTATATATCCTAAAATAATTTTTGAAGAAGAAGAAAAAGAAAAAAAACCTATTCATTTACCATCTTAGTATGTGACATTTGTGTTGGTGATTATAGTTCCATTCATCACTTGTGTTTCATCTTCATAATCAAATATGTCATCCTCTTCCTCCTCCTCCTCAACTACACTACCCGCTTCATTCGTTTACTTATTTCATTGCCAGGTTCTTCCACATTGTCAGCGTCATCATCTAGCCGATTCTTTTTAGCATTTGGCTGCATGAACACAAAACTTTTTTATAAATAAGCTTCTAACATTACATTATGACCAGAACTGCAGAACATTTATTTTAACAAGTTGAGAACAACGAATTTCATAAACTATATCTCAACTCAAAATGTTGTTTAGGTTTTGAAACAAAAAGCTTAACTTATTTTGAGAGAGTGTGCTAGAAAAAAATTATGTATACATACAAGCAAACTTATGAATCCAAATTGCATACCTCGTCACCAAAGATACTATCCAACGTATCGTAATTGATTTTTGAAGATAGTCTCTAAAAAAAGACACATAAGACAGTCATCTAAGGAACACTGGAAGAAAAGTTTTGTTATAATTTATCTACTAATGCCGGAAATTGATAGGAATAAAGATGATAAAAACCAGCAAATATTGTATTGGTCTCCAAAAAAAATTCAAATCAAGCTAGGAGATATATCTATAAAGAAATGTAAGGCGAAGTTTGGAGTCAAAACCTTCTTTGTGAAATGTTAACCAGCAGCTTCTGCAGCAGTTTGGGGAGGCTTGGCGTTCTTAGCCTCCAAATCTTTATTAGCTTTCGCTTTCTAGTTACACATCAAACAATAATGCATGAATACAACGAGAACAGTCAACTAACTATGCATATATGAATTTTAAGTCCAAACAGATTACTGTTTACCAAATAGCTAATTGCATAATAAGAAAAACCAAATTCGATTTAATTTTTATTTAACGTTAGAAAAAAGCAATTCTGATCCAGAAACTGGTATAATAATATGGCAAACGTGCAACTGACTTTTGACCATGTTGACCTTTTATTTAACAAGCACGCCTGTAAATCTGGTTATACTTCTTAATAAACTTTTTGAAACTTTATATTATTTCCGCCAATAAGTTGTTTATCTTAATATGAAATTAGCCCTTGTCTGGCAAGATATGCGTGTTGGCTAACGGCTCAAAACTGGTTATCTAGTATATGTTTTCTAAAACTAATACAAGTGACTTTAGTTAATTATTTAATTTGACCCAAATCAACCCATCTATCACTAAATACTTTTAGCCAATGATAATGACCCGACAAACACCTACTTTTTTTAGTGCTTCCTTTGCTTTTGTTTCCTCTGGAGTCAGCTTACTTGCCGCTTCCTTAACAGCTTGTTCCTGGAAGAAGAAAAAAATGCTTGTTTAAAACAATCCTATAATAAAATGTACCTTGACCAGTTAACCTATACATATGTTTCACTCCACAAGGAATTAGCTAAAATCACCTGCATATACTCTTTGTTCTAAAGTTCCCATATAATCTTCTTGAAGTGGCTTTCTTCTTCGTTGTTGAGGTAGCAACTAATCTACACCATGAAACACGTAAGATATATTGATGCTTGTTGGGATTTAACATCTAGGTAACCAAGTAACTACGAGTACGCAGCGGATTGGATCTAGTAATAGCATATGGTTAACACGTACATGAAAAGTAAATAGAAAGCGTACCTCTTAGCAATTCGATCTTGAAAATAAATAAGTGATTAAAACAATCACCTCTACGGTTGCTCACACAATCACGTCAACCGAACACGTTAAGTTGTCTAGACTTAACTTCACGAACAAAGCAACAATTGTACCTTCTTGGATCAAAACCCTAATCAAACAAACCTTTGTGATCTTGAACCAATTAAACCGGATTAAGGTTTATAATAAACCCTAATTAACTGAAAATCCTTAAACCGAATTAAAGAACCCGAAAATCCAAATTGGGGTTCAACCAAATTCAGTTAAGGTGTAGAGCCAAAACCCTTAACAACCCTAGAGAGGAGCCATGCAATTTTGGTGAGGGAGGGAGGAGGAAAGGTTTTTGGATGAGCAAATTATGAGATAGGTTATGGGTGTTTATATAGGCACCCAAACCCTAATTCTAGAAAACCTTCATGGGCCTCCTTAAATGCTAATTAAACACAAAACCCATCTAGAACCTCCCATAGGGCCCAGCCACTTTGGTGCCCCCCTTAGAGTTTGGGTTTTGTCCAATTTAGTCCCTCGATTTATATTTGTGAAGTATTAAACGCATTCTCCGTGTATTAACGTGTGTGCCCCAAATAGGCTTACATATTCATAATGTACAAATGTTAGCCGACTACCATAATCCAACAATGCTACCATAGTTACGCCAATATAGCCAATCTTTATAATTTCAATCCAGGTGAAGAAAACAATAACAGAAATCTCATAAAATACGCTAATTGCACCATAAAAATATTGCATGTGAAAGCCAATAGTTTAACGTAGTACCTCAAAATCATCAATTTCAGAAAGGGTCTGTGTTTCATCGACAACAATATCATTATCAGGAACGTCCTTTGAGCTTTCAAAAGCACCTGGAGTGTCACTAAGCTTTCCAGAGACGGGAGCTGATTAATTTTATGTAAAAAATGATCATTAAAAGATAAGAAAAAGCATAAGATCAACAACTGCAACGAAGTTTAAAAGGAAGAAAAAAAATGCAACTTACAAGCACGTTGGACCTCTTCTGCAGATTCTTTAGCTAATCTTTGAGTTTCGGCCCGCTGAAATGCTGGAGGTTCTAAACCTTGAAGTCCCCCACAGAACTCCATATAACAATTTTTGCAAAGCCCAAAACCAGATTGAACTGCACTGCTTTTGTGCTGACATACCACTTCTGTTTCTCCTGGCATCTTTAAGACATTGGTAGAAGGTTGTTTGCAGGAGCGCATTTCCTTTTCATAATCCATAGCGTTCTGATTGAACTCTTCAATCTAGCCAAAATATTAAAATTAGATAATGTAGCGAAAACATAAGCAAGGAAATGGGAAGATAAATATAGCTCATTAGACCTAATGAAACAAATATAAATAAACCTAAACATTTATTCTGTTCTCAACGCGCTTAATCGTATAAAGATCATAACTGGTAATTTTAAAAGGTATCTTGACGATGGCTTGAAAGAAGCCACAGAAGAAAGGAATGTCCTTTCTAAGGTAACTAGACAATATACCAATAAGGAAAGATGGAGCAAAACATTCAAAGGAAGTTTATGCACAATAAATTTATGAATGAAAATACCAATAAGGAACGATTGAGTCAGAAATGGTTCAAAAGAGCAATAGTGAACCATTTTACGCGGAACCCCGGTGCAATTTTAGGGTAGAATCAAACACACTTTTAACCTCCCATGCTTAATGTATTTTCGAATTCAAATCACCGCATGTCAAATGTCGCTTCACATATGTGTACGACTTTAACCTAGAAGTAGATACAAATGATTAAACAGACACATTGAAACAACTTTGCTTTAGCAAATATTTAAGATAATCAAATACCAAAATCACAAGGTCGTCATAGACTTATTATTACAAATTATACGTACAACATCTGTTTTTGTAAACTTGTATCCATTCAACAGGAAAACCATATATAGCTGCACGCATAACCCACTGGCTTTCTCCCGTCAGTAAAAAAAAAAAAAAAAAAGAAAATCATTACACGTCATATACTCGTTAATATAAAAGCTAAGCTGTCATCATATTTTAATAAAGAATCAAACCTGCATCCAGTCTCTTTTCATGCTAACTGCAAGGCGCAATGCAGTATTCAAAACATTTTTATTATTCTTTTTTCCTAATAGTGCTACAATACAAAAATAAAGCACGTATTAATAACAGCATTTAGCCATAGAAGTAACTCTTGTAGGCAGGTTTTTGATACATAAACAATTGGTGACATGGCATTATAAAAAATCACATAAACATGAATTCCAGAATATCACAAAAACGCAAGTGAAACCAACAATCAGGAGATCATTAGGTACAAAGAACACGCCAAGATTGAATATCAAATAATAATAGCTAAGCCATGCATCTTGGCGTCAAGTCTTACCACTTGTATATCTATGCATATAAAGACTGGGATCAACTGGTTTTTGAATGAAAGAATGATCCTGAAGGCTCAATAACTGGCATAGCTGTAAATATACGATGCCCAACTCGTAGCTGGAAACATGAAATTACAACATCTCAGGCCACTATGACAACATATATCTAATAAAGGGTTAAGGAAGGTAATCACTTACACACTGACACCAAGCTCACTAGAAAATTCAATGAGTAAAAAAGGTTGCTCCTGTTCCCTGTAAAAAAAAAGCATAGTAACAACAACAACCGATGTATCAGTAACCTCAATAGCAAATCATATTACCAGATGAAGAACTTAACGGCACCTAGTAAACCACTAAAAGGAGCACTTAATGACACCCATGTCTGATTCGGTCGGATATAAGACCACTAATTAAGTGCATTTGTGTTTTAACCTATCAGGCTAACAAGGTATTTTAAAAAGTTGATGCCACAAAGGAATATGTTTTTGATACTGTGATGACAGAAACCACTAACCGACAAGCAACATAAAGGCAAGCAGCTGCAACTTGAGCCGTTCTTCGCCCTCTTGTAAATCCACGTTCAACAGCAATCTACAATTGGTCTCGATAAGCATATGCTAGATAGTTTTAATATTTTTGTCCAAAACTATATAAGGAACAGCGCAAACCTGGTAAAAAAGTTTAGCGTGTTCACAACTGCGGATCTCATATTTTTCTATAATCTCCCCAATTACTACATTACCTACAATAAATAGATTGTTCGCAATGTCACAAACCAAAATATTAAATTAAATATAAGCACAACCACAATGCACTACCTTTATCCAAGGTCCTAAAAAGGGGCTAATTTCTCGAAATTCATATTAGAGTTTCTTCCAATTGCTGGGATCGGCTTCATCGATGTTAAATTATGTCAAAAACAATTGTTTCTGTAGAATGATAAAAAACCCCTTGAGTTATGATTTATTATTGACCACTATTTATAGTGGTAAAACCCTAATACCCTAAACCCACAAACGGGCTTGGGCCTATTTATTCACTAATACTCCCCCGCAGTCCGAGCGGCGAAATCGCAAAAGCTCGGACTGGAGTAGTAAACTAGAAAAGAAAAGGAAGTCATGAACTGATAAACCTGGATAAACCAATATAACCGAAGCACGAACAACAACATACGATTGTGTGGATTTGTGACCTTAGCACAAATCACCAACACAAATAACGATTGTGTGGATTTGTGACCTTAGCACAAATCACCAACACAACAAACAAATAATAAAACTTAAAAAAAACATACCCTAGATTCGACACCAACAAAAGTCGTCTCGGGAATTAATACCCTGGATTCGACATAAAAAAAACAATTAAATAACTATAATGATAGAGTTGCAGAGTCAACACCAAAACCACCAATGACGAGAGGGAGGTGAGTGGTGACGATGGCGGCTAGGGTTTTTTTTTTTGATTTAGGGTTTGACAAGGATCCCTCCGAATCATCGACGAGTTGTCGATGACCGGAGGACAACTATTTTGTGAAGAAGGTTAGTGTTTTTGAGCGGAAGATACGTGATTAGGGTTTAGGATCTTAATGGCTGATACCATGTAGAATGATAGAAAACCCCTTGAGTTATGATTTATTATTGACCACTATTTATAGTGGTAAAACCCTAATACCCTAAACCCACAAACGGGCTTGGGCCTATTTATTCACTAATACAAAGATAAATATATATACGTGACTTTATAATTGGGTTGTAATGTATTTAAATTGGTTTGGGCTTGCTTTATAGATATAGAATTTAAGTAGACCAATGGGTTGGTTGATATAATTCCCCTAAACTTTTGTAAACACATACCATATTTGCGAGTATGTTTGGCAAAATTAGCTGTTAACTTACATTAAAATTTATAAAAATAGAAGCTAGTAAATATGTCATGTCTTGCGATAATAGACTTTCGACTATAATCGCTTAAATATTTGGTTTGGGAATTGGGATGCAAACAACCATGTCATCTAAAAAAATAAAATGCTTGATCAGATTTGAGCTTGTGTGGTAATGAGTTTAAATCCTATGGATTAATCGGGTAAAAAGTCATGTTAAAAAATATATAGTTAATTAGACGAGTTGGTGCTTATAAAAACTTATAATGACAAAAAAATGATATTCGAACAAAAAGTTTAATATTACTTGCAAGGATGTTATGCAACTAGTTATTTTAAAAGCTAATATATTTTTCAAAAGCCATTCCAAGTATAAAGTTTAAAGGCGTTTATGCATTTTGTTGTTAAACAAAGCTAATGTTTAAAGTTAGCTTATTTCAGAAGCTCAAGCTATCATAATAAGTGCGTTTAAAGAAGTTAGTTGTAGCTAAAACTTATATTATAAGTTGAAAAATAAAAAATTTATTTTCAAAATAATGTTTCGCGATTTAATAGAGCTAGAGCTAATTATTGTTTAATGATATTAAAAATTCATCACATTAATACCACATATTTTCCAAACTTTTGTGCATTCATCAATGAAATTTTGAGTCATATTTTAGTAAGGTTTATTCATTTTTAAAAGTTCATTTGCAATTAGTTTGAGATTGCGAAAGTTTATAAGCTTAAGTGACAAACAATATATATCTTATAAGCTAATGTTATTTCGAAACTCTCTTAAAACCCTTTTATGAAAAGAGATTGATTGATTACGAAAACATACTTATAATTGAACTTATAAAAAATTTATTTAAGAATAACAAGATACTTTTAGCCCGCACGTTGCAGCAAATGTGGAAAAAATACATTTTGCAGCTATGAAATAAAGTTTAAAAAATAGTTAATTTTTCATAAAAATGTTAATACCAAGTAAAATGATGCAAAAGAGTAAAACATAAAATTTATTAGGTTTGGTGGTTAGTTTGTTATATCATTAAACTTAGAGCATTTTCAACCCATAGTGTTATACAAGGTTCAATACATCGCCACATTATTGACACATAAATATAGCAACTTTTACACAAAACCTTTACATTGCATTGAACTTAACATAGTCTAATAGATTACCACATCATTAAACATTTTTAGGGCTGTAAATGAACTGAACGTTCAGTGAACATTTCATGAACCGTTCGGTAAAAAGTAAGTTTGTTCATGTTCGTTTATTTATTAATTGAACAAAGATGAAGATTATTTTACGTTCGTTTAGTTAAATGAACGAACATGAACACAAGCCACGTTCGTTCGTTTATGTTCGTGGACGTCCGATTATACGTTTATTAACGTTCATTTATATTCATTTATATGTTTTATGTTCGT
>BQNB010012704.1:0-78657 GCA_026074375.1 Tanacetum coccineum | reverse complement strand
TTCTTAAGTACTGCCAACTAGATTCCGCATAGTTGACAGTATATCAGTGTTTCATTAAGGAATATCGATCCTATCAATAACTCTCTCATTGACCCCCTCTAGGGTGGTTGGTGCAATCTCCTGGATGGCTCCTACAAGGTCATCCCATGTATCTGTAATACCATAGCCTAACTCTCTAGTCGTCTGGCATCCTGAAGCGGCATCTAACATATCAGCAAATCCATAAAGGTCTGCCCTAGCTGTGGTAGGTCCAACCTGCCTGGCAGCACCAGCTGTCGAACTCTCCCCGACCTCGTATCCAGGACCAGGAGTAGTACGACACAGCCTCTTACGAAGCGGTAAACAAATCTCAGGCATCTCAGTCTCATGAATAGGAGATGGTAGTGGATCTCTCTGTCTAATCCTAGCAGCTCGGGATCCCAGAGATCCCTCAACATATGTAGGGCTATTGGGTGATGGTGATGGTTTAGGTAATGGTAGAGAGGGAATCTGAGGAAGTGGTGATGAGTATGGAGAGAGAGGTGATGGTGGTGGAGTAGGTAAGGCTAACAATCTCTCAGCAACTTCCTCGGAGAGGAACGGTGCCGGCGCCTGGGGTCGGATGGACATCCTAGCCGTGACGCGATAAGCAAGGTATGGGTCCTGGTCAGCTGAATAAGCAACAGCTGCAGGGTCGGCAGGAGCTAAGTGCTCCTCCTCCTCTGCATCATCATCATCATCATCATCAGATGTCTCCTCATCATCCCTGTTGTCTCCTCTGTCAGTAGGATAGTTGGCTGGATCCTCCTCAGGATCCTCCTCATCATCCTCCTTTGGGTCCTCCTCAGGGTCGGACTCCGGTATATACCCTGGTGACTGATGAGTAGGTGAGTCAGCAGCAGGCATTGGCTGCTCCTCAGCCGGGAATACCTCATCGTCTACTGGTAAGAACTCCGGGTAAACAGGCTCCGGAACAAATGGTACATAGATAGGTGAAGGTGGTGCCTGCTCTGGCTCCTCAGGGCCAGGCACGTAATCTGGAGACGGTGGATCCTGAAAAATAGGTCCTTCGGCTCCTGGTGATCCTATGTCAGATAGGTCCTCATATGGGCTGGATATCTCAGTATACGTAACTGTAGAATCTTCCGAATCCGACATGCTCGAAACTGAAAAATCAAAAGTGACTTATATAAGTATATTAATATAAGACTATTATCCTTATATACGTAATATATTATAAACACGTATATCAATTATGCATGTATATAGCCTAACCGACTAATGCAACAATTTGTATATGAATACCCCGTAAAAACCCTTTTGTATGTATGCAATGTTTGAAAACGGTTATAGTCCAGCAAAAACATTTTGACCTGGTTCTCTATAACCTTGGCTCTTGATACCAATCTGTAACACCCCCAAAATGGGTCGCAGCGGAATAAGGATCCGGGGCGTGTTACTTCAAGATCAACAGCACAAGATATATATAAGAACGACACAAAAGTCGTTTAAATTGATACATTGGATTTAATTATAAGACATAATACAAAAGCATAAAGCTTTACTTGTTCCTTGTTTAATATTACAAAAGACAACAATACATTTCCCAAAATATGATGCACATAAATCTTTAAGTGTGCAATCCAAAATGTAATCCAATGCATCCTTGGCACCTCGTGCCTATTGACCTCCTGAAAACATTGCTTAAAACGTCAACAAAAATGTTGGTGAATTCATAGGTTTATGTATTTAAATTATGCAGGACCGCAAGACTTTCCCGTGATGTTACAACATATGCCAACAATCACAAAACCAGATTACTGTTGCACTAAGCTCATGACACTGAAGCTCAACCTATATTTGCTATTTTAGCAGTTATTTTGCCCGTACAGATGTTGTAACCCGCAACATCCAAGTCCGACATGGTCAACGTTCGTTCCCGGTGATAGCTAATCACCCAAACGGGGAGGTTAATCCCAATAGATCTATTTATAACATTCGCGCTCACATAATGCAATTAACAACTACATCTATGCAATTGACAGTTCATGATAATGGGCTCAGGAGGGTTATCGCTACTTAGGCAAACACATAATCAATATACTTTAAACACTTGCGTACTCTTGCGGTCCAAATTTGTATAAAAAAATGCACATGTTTCTCACCCACAAAAACTTTTAAATTTAATAATTGTAATACATGGGGATATGTTTGAACTCACCTCGAGTGTATGTAAATTGTAACTAAATACACAAGGGAAAACACGCGTTACGCTAACGCTACGAATGCACCTAGTTATATTTAGGTCGAATCAGTATTCAAGCCGTTGTCTAACAACAACTGTTATATAATCCTATATAGTTATCATCGTACTATCTTTCGGGCTACATAATTGAAGAAATCATGATATGGATCGTACGAGGAGTTAGGAAACTTTAATAGCTCAACGTAAATCCACAACTCGTCTAATACGCCATCCGAGAAGCCTCATTATTGACTTCACCTAGTAATATAGCATTTCGATAATAATCACACACACACACACACACCTCACACAACACACTACAAACACACACGTCATATATATATATTTATTGTATATAATATATATAGATATTTATATATTTATATATATATATTATAGCTATATCACCATCTATTTGTTTCAAGTAAAAATGTAATTATTTTAAGTAAAAACGTTTTATAAATAGTCGTTAGTAAAAATTGACATAACTTTGTCGTTTAAGCCCGTTTCTCGCGGTTTTTTTTTTTTTTTTTCGTACGGAACGCTTCCGTATTAAAGATCGACGTGATCATAAAATCAAATTTTAGGGTTTTGTGAGATTTTGTGATGAATAGTGTTTTTACTGTTCATAATAGCTCATATTATTTTCGTTTTTATACTTTTATTTAAGTATTAAAACCCGTGTTTTTGCCGTATTTATTCGTTATAGCTCCGTTTTTTAGTGATTCTTTCGAACCACGTTCTCGTATTGAAAGTTTTATCTTATTTTTGATGTTTATAAAGTTTAAGTTTTTTATTGTAATAGTACCTTTTTATTAAAATTGTTTTATAAAAGTACTATTACTATCGTTAACTTGTAAATGGCGTATTCTTCTGCTTTATTAATTGGTTTTTTCGTTTCTTTATTGACCCCTTGTTCATTGTGTACAACATGGTTATTATTTTATAAATCATAAATCTTTATGTAAATTCGAATTACAAAACGCCCTCTTAGATATTTTTTCCAAATGTGTTTAAAACTTGTTTTAGGTCTTTTAGCTTTTCCATCTTTGGTTACAACCCATTAGAACCTTTATAATCTTATTGTCTTCACATTATTAGGGCCTTTAGGTCATGTTTTGTTCATTGTGAGTCCAGATAACAGATTAAACATGTTATTTTTACCATTTTTTACTTGTAATCATAAGATGACTTTTTAAAAAACCTTATTTTACACATTAAACCATGTTTACTCTTAAGATCATGTAAAAAACACTTAACATTCCTTCTTACATAATATTATTCATCCATATGTCATGTATTTATAGTGTTACAAAAAACTATTAATCATATGTAGATAGAAATCCATTTTACATATTCAATAGTTCCCTAGATGGGCGATTTAGGCTTAATATTATTATGAACCCATTAAAATCTTTTTATTGAAATGATTAAGCTTTATATATAACCTTGTGTGGATGAGTAGAGATAAGAATAACAATCACACCCTTGTGATTAACAACCTTGGCTTAAAAATATAAGGTGAAAACCCTAATTTTCCCAAGTAAACCCTTAATATCTTTTCTTGATTCCTTCCTTGAAAATGGTTAACCAACTCTTGAAACCACCTTAGAATACCTTAGATATGATGTGTGTTGCTTGTATATGATAGTAACATAGCTATGGACTTTAGTTTGGGGAGGGTTTTGACGTGGAGCTATAAGTGAGACAAGAGAGGAGTTTTTATGTGATTTTTGGTTAAGTGTTTATGAAAGAAAGAGTGCATGCGTGCTATTTATAGTGAAAATATCTAACTAACTATACCATGGTCACTTTCTAACCCTTGCACAAGGTTAATTAGTCAAGTGGTTCATGGTGTAAGAGTTGGTTCCCTATGATCTTTGTAATATCTAGATATTTAGGGCCTTAGTCACCAACTTGGTGACTCCTTGGTTCTATCCTTCAAAAATTCGGCCACATATACATATATGTGATGTTATATTGATTATTTTGAGTATTGGATATAATCGTGGGTATTCGTTTAAGCGTAGTTAGGTTTTGGTGCTTCCGGGAATGCTGAAACGCATTTTATCGCAAAACGTAAGCATTTTACGTAGCCAATAAAAATAAGATGAACAAAGTTATTAATTATCCTCATAATAATCATATAACACTTGCTTGATGTAAATATTTAATTGTTTAATGCCCGTTTACATTGAATGATCATTTTTAGTTTATGCGATTTAACTTAACGTTTACGGTTTAAGAGCAAACGCGTAAAACCCTAAAAATAAATTGTGAATTACATAATGTCATACAATGACCTAAAAAACGAGGTGTTATATTTTCAACGTTGTATGATGGCCATTTTTCATGACATGATAGAAAAAACGATGGAAGTTTTTATGGACGATTTTTCAGTTTTTGGAGATTCTTTTTCTTCGTGTCTTGCTAATTTAGATAGAATGCTTAAAAGGTGTGAAGAAACCAAATTAGCACTAAATTGGGAAAAGAGCCATTTCATGGTTAAAGAAGGCATTGTTTTAGGACATAAGATCTCTAGAAAAGGAATTGAAGTCGATTAGGCCAAAGTTGATGTCATTTCTAAGCTTCCTCATCCAACAACCGTTAAAGGATTGAAGTATTCTTGGGATGCTGGATTCTATCGAAGATTTATCAAGACTTTTCCAAAATCTTCTCGACCTATATGAACCATCTCATTAGAGAAGAATACTCCCTTCATTTTTTCGGAAGATTGTATTCTAGCCTTTCAAACATTGAAAAAGAAGTTGACCGAAGCTCCAATTCTCATTGCTCCAAATTGGGACCAACCTTTTGAAATCATGTGCGATGCAAGTGATTATGCAATAGGTGCGGTCCTAGGACAAAGGATTGAGAAGCATTTCCGACCAATTCATTACGCTAGCAAGACGATGACTGAAGCAGAAACAAATTACACAACAACGGAAAAAGAGATGCTTGCAGTAGTTTACGCTTTTGAGAAGTTTCGATCATAATCTAATCTGAACCAAAAGTGTTTGTTTACACGGACCACTCCAATTTGAAATACCTCTTTAACAAGAAGACACGCCAATGGGCAAGATTGCTTCGATGGTCTTTTTCTTCTTCAAGAAATTTGAGTTTTATAGTTAACGATACAAGGAGCTAAAAACTATGCCGCGATCACCTCTCTCGTCTTGAAAACCCTTACGTATATATTTTTGATCCAAAGAGATTACCGAGGACTCTCCTTTAGAGACTTTAGTGTGTTAACTTCCAAAGGACCAAAGTTTTTACCCCGTGGTTAGCCGTCTTTGCTAACTACCACGCGGGAAAATTCAATTAAAAAATGAAGGTCGACTCAGAGAAAAAAACAAGGTCTTTAAAGATGTAAAAACATTACTTCTGGGATGACCCTTTTTTTTCAAGACTTGTGCGGATCAAATATTATCCGAAGTGTGTAGATGGAAAAAAGAAGATCTCGAAATTCTTGAAGTTGTCACAGTGGACCCACCGGGGAGGACATACGGTGCCAACGTTCGGCCAGAAGAGGTTTTGATGCCGGTTCTTTTGGACTACAATTTATATTAGGATGCTTTCGAAATTTGTCAAATCTTGTGGTGGATGTCAAAGGACTAGGGCAAAATCTCTCAACGTGATGAGATGCCTCAATATGCAATCAAGTTTGTGAGATTTTGATGTATGGGGAATTGGGGGATTTTATGGGACCTTTTCGATTCTTAACTTGAATCCGAATTATTCCCAAATCTCAATTCACGACTTCGTTGGGACACGACCCGAGAAGAAAATACTTCCCGGTTAAAAATATACATATTGTGTTTTCTTTAGTGAGATTTTATCCTTTTATTTCTCTTATTTGAGAAGTAATTTGGAAAGAATTTTCACGGGATTAATACTATATATATATAAATTTGACTAGTGCTTTACACATCAACCAGTGTCACCCATCGTCTTTCGACTCCTTACCACCCTCAAACGAGTGGTCAAGTTAAAGTCACGAATCGAGGTCTTAAAAGAATTTTAGAGAGGACGGTAGGAGAAAACCGTGCCTCATGGTCCGACAAGTTAGATGATGCATTATGGGCTTTTAGGACCGCTTACAGAACTCCAATTGGATACACTCCGTACAAGTTAGTTTATGGTAAAGCGTGTCACTTACCCGTCGAATTAGAACACAAAGCATATTGGGCTCTTAAGCATACCAACTTCGATTTAAAGACCGCGGGTGATCATCAAAAGCTTCAACTCAATGAACTTAGCGAGCTTCGTGATCAAGCTTATGAGAATTCGCTAATCTACAAGGAGAAGACAAAGAAACTACACGATTCCAAGATAAAGAACCGAATCTTCAATGTTGGTGATCAAGTCTTGCTTTTCAACTCCCGATTAAAGATTTTCTCCGGAAAGCTCAAATCCCGATGGTCCGGACCTTTCACAATCACCGAAGTTTATCCTTATGGCACTGCCAAGTTGTCTCATGCCGATGGTTCGAATTTCAAAGTCAATTGCCACCGTCTTAAGCATTACTATGGAGGGGATACACCACCATTGGTTATCCCGGACCTCCAGACTTTCCCTAAGGACAACTAAATTCAGGGATCGAGTCGAGCTTGCGACTCGGTGATATCTTCAGATGCTCTTCGTGCTCTTGCTTGTTCTTGGAATAGATCAAAATATCATCAATAAAGACAATTACGAATTTGTCCAGATAAGGTTTGCACACTCGGTTCATGAGGTCCATAAACACAGCAGGTGCGTTGGTCAAACCAAATGGCATAACTTGGAATTCATAATGTCCATATCGAGTTCTGAAGGCAGTCTTCGAGATGTCTTCTTCTCGAACCCTCAATTGGTGATAACCTGACCTTAGGTCGATCTTTGAGTAGACACTCGACCCTTGAAGTTGATCGAATAAGTCATCAATTCTTGGTAGCGGGTAGCGGATAACGGTTCTTCACCGTTAGTTTGTTTAGTTCCCGATAATCTATGCACATCCGTAACGATCCATCTTTCTTCTTGACGAATAGAACTGGAGCTCCCCATGGTGACGAACTAGGTCTTATAAAGCCTTTGTCGGAAAGCTCTTGTAGTTGATCCGCTAATTCTTTCATTTCTGATGGGGCCAATCGATAAGGTGCCCGTGCTACAGGTGCAGCACCAGGTACTAGATCGTAGTGAAATTTCAACTTTGCCTTGGTATGTGGAAGACCTGGGGGGGGGGTCTACGCAAGTCCTCGGGAAATACTTCGGGAAAATTTTTGACGATCGGTACATCTTGCAGTTGCTTCTTCTTTGACTTGTCTCCAGTCTCCTTGATGGTAATATGTGCCAAAAAGACGTGACATCCTTGTAGCAGATACTTCTGGGTCTTGGTGCACGAGATGATGTTTAATCGAGTCCTGCGTTTATTTCTACTTCCGTCTCCATGAAAAATTAAGATTTCGCTCCCAAAGGGAATACGAACGATCTTCTTAGCACAGTCAATAACGGCTTGGTATTTCGTCAACCAGTCCATGCCAATTATGACGTCATAAGTACCCATTTCTACAGGCATTAGGTCGACGTGAAACGAATGGTTCAGAAAATTTAACGTGCAACCCAGTAATACCGTATTTACCCAAATTATTCTACCATCAGCTAATTCAACATTATAACCATGATCTAATGTAGTGGGGGCTATATTAATCAAAGTACTAAATTGAGTAGACACGAAACTTCTATCTGCACCAGTATCAAATAAAATGGAAGCACAACGGTTGTTTAGGAGAAACGTACCCGTCACAACGTTGTTGTCTGGGTTTTGCCCTGCAACTCCCACTGCATAAGCCCTGGCTACAGCGTTGCCATTTCCCTGGTTCTTGTTCTTCCACTAGGGGCAGTCCTTCTTGAAGTGGCCTGGAGCCCCACACTCAAAGCAAGTGATGGTATTGGTATTTGCCCCTTGGGCTCTCGGGTTGTTGTTGTTGCGGTTGTTGTTGTTATTGTTGTTGCGGTTGTTGTTGTTATTGTTATTGCGGTTGTTGTTGTTGTTATTTGCAGTTGCAGGCCGGTTCCTACAGTCCTTGGCCAGGTGGCCAAGCTTCTTGCAGTTACTGCATGTTGGTATACAAGGACCGTAATGGTTGAAGTTACACTTAGGACATAGAGGTTTAGTCCCTTCATACGATTTCTTGTCACCGTTCCCGGCAGCATAAGCCCTGCCTGTGTTCTGCCTTTTGTTTGGTTGTTGGTTTTGGTTATTTCGAGGAGTGTCTTCAAACTTCCTCTTGTTTTCTGCCTGTCTCTCAGCAAAAGTGTTATTTCTCCTATCCATCAATTCAGTTGCCATCTCAATAGCCTCCTGCATGGTTTTTGGCTTCGATGCCACAAACATTGAGTAATCAGGTCGGGCATCCCACGACATAACTTTCAATTTTGTAAGGTCTCTTCAGGAAACATCCTGTCACACAGCAATGCTAGCTCCTGGAAACGTTGGTTGTAAGCTACCACATCGGTGCCTTTTACTTTTAGGTTCCACAATTCTGCCTCAATCTTCTTGATTTCATTCCTCGGACAATATTTAGTTGTCATCTTCTTTTTCAAGTCAGACCACGTCATTGCATATGCAACCTCATTAGTCACTGTCCTAGCATGTGAGTTCCACCATGTTAGAGCAATTCCCATAAGAGTACAAGTGGCAAACTTCACTTGATTCTCCACGGTGCAGTTACTTATGCGAAACACGGTTTCCATCCTCTTAAACCATTGGGTCAAGTCGACCACTCCTTCTGTGCCCTTGAAGAATAAGGGTTGACATTTCATGAAGTCTTGATATGTGCACTCCCGAACGGTGCGTTCATTCCTTCTCACACCTGTTCCCGAGGTATAGCTAATCTCGCCATTTTCGGGGGGGGGTCGTAGCACGTGCTGCCAATACAGCAGTGACACCCTCGTCGATCATGGCCTGAAGTTGGGCACTGGTGACCGAAGTGGTGGTATGAGTGTCTGTGACTGGTGGGGGAGTTGTACCTGGGTTTAACCTCGTGTGGCTTACTTTGGTGCCATTTTCATTAAATCAAAGGAAAACATAATAACCTGTGAGATTAAATAAAAAATCTTAACATACCGATGTATACATAATTAATAAAAACGAGAATCACAACACAGGTGAAATACACAACATTATTTAAATTAACAATCGAACATTCATTCACATAAATTTCGTTTTATATAAACATACTCCATTCCTTTCATATTATAACTTGGGAAAATAATACATGGTTGGTTTAAATACAAAACGATCACAACACTTAGGTTACAAGGACAAAATAACTAAAGCATACTAGCCGAGATAAACTGTATTCTTAGTAGGCTGTACAAAGTAGCCGATATATGAACAAAAAGATCTAAACAAAGTAGCTGGTCAAAACAAAAGATCTATACAGTCTGCTAGCTGGGGATAACCAATAATACTTAACAGACTGTACAATAGCTACAGTCATAATCCCAGTCTATGAACTTGTTACTGGCCTCCTCTGGTAGCTATGGCTTGCAGGATCTAGCAGGTCCCTGCTATCTCTGAAGCTCGATCATCTGAGTCTTGAGGCTCTTCACTATCTTTAGTGTCTCCACTAACTGTCTCTGTCTCCGATGGTCTGCTTTCAACAGATCTGTAATCACCGTCTGTCTCCTACGGTCTGCTGCCTGCAACTCAGTGATCTCGGATGCTGGCCTATGACCATAGTCGATAGTGATATGCCACACAGAATGTTACCTGATCGCAAGCATCCATCGACTGTGCCCAAGCGGCACGAGATAATTGGCCTCCTCATCCATCAGCAAGGGCAGTGCGTCTATGGAATGGGCTAATCCCTGTACAACATGTTGGACTCGGGCTCTAAGTAGAGCTCGGTCATATCGTGCATCATCTAGCTGAGAATATATGATCTCATCCTCCTGGTCAACAGTAGTAGCCAACTCAGTAACTCTCTGATTGACCCCCTCTAGGGTGGTCGGTGCAATCTCCTGGATGGCTCCTACAAGGTCATCCTATGTATCCGTAATACCATAGCCTAACTCTCTAGATGTATGGCATCCTGGAGCGGCATCTAACATATCAGCAAATCCATAAAGGTCTGCCCTAGCTGTGGGTAGGTCCATATCCTGACTAGCAGTACAAGCTTGCAGAACATCTCCCCGACCTCGTATTCCAGGACAGGAGTAGTCGACACGGCCTCTGACGAAGCGGTAGAACAAATCTCAGCATATCAGTATCATGAACTAGATGGTAGTGCATCTCTTGTCTACTACCAGCAGCTCAGGATCCCAGGAGATCCCCAACACTATGTGGGCTATTGGGAGGTTGTGATGGGTATAGGTATTGGTGGAGAGGGTATCTGTGGAAGTGGTGATGAGTAGGAGAGAGAGGTCGATGGTGGTGGAGTAGGTAGGCTAACCAATCTCTCAGCATCTTCCTCGGAGGAGGAACGGTGACGGGCATGAGGTCGGATAGACATCCTAGCCGTGACGCGATAAGCAAGGTATGGGTCCTGGTCAGCTGAATAAGCAATAGCTGCAGGGTCGGCAGGAGCTAAGTGCTCCTCCTCCTCTGCATCATCATCATCATCGTCAGATGGCTCCTCATCGTCCTTGTCGTACTCTCTGTCAGCAGGTAGTCGATGGGATTCCTCTCAGGAATCTCCTCGTCTCCTCCTTCGGAGTCTCCTCAGGGTCGGACTCCGGTATATACCTGGTGACGGATGGGTAGGTGGAGTCAGCAGCAGGCATGGATGACTCCCTCAGCGGGAATTTATCTCATAGTCCAATGGTAAGAAACTTCAGGTTAACAGGATCTAGAAACAAATAGGTACATAGCATAGGTGAAGGTGGTGCTGCCTCTGGATCCTAAGGGCCAGCAACGTATTCCAGAGATGTGGATATGAAAAATATAGGTCCCTAGGCTCCTGGTGATCCTACGTCTGATAGGTCCTCATATGGGTCGGGATATCCTCAGTTTACGTAACTTAGATTCTTCCGAATCCGACATGCTTTAAAACTGAAAATTCAAAGTGATATTAATAAGTTTTTAGTATATGTCTATTATCCGTTTTATACGTAATATATTAGAAACACGTATTTATCAATTATGATGTTTATAGCCTAACCCGAATATGCAACAATTTGTATTTGGAATACCCTATATAAAAAACCCTTTTGTATGTATGCAATGTTTGAAAATGGTTATAGTCCAGCAAAAACATTTTGACCTGGTTCTCTATAACCTTGGCTCTTGATACCAATCTGTAACACCCCCAAAATGGGTCGCAGCGGAATAAGGATCCGGGGCGTGTTACTTCAAGATCAACAGCACAAGATATATATAAGAACGACACAAAAGTCGTTTAGATTGATACATTGGATTTAAATAAAAGACATATTACAAAAGCTTATAGCTTTACTTGTTCTTTGTTTAATATTACAAAAGATAACATAGATTTCCCAAAACATGATGCACATAAATCTTTAACAGTGCAATCCAAAACATAATCCAATGCATCCTTGGCACCTCGTGCCTATTGACCTCCTGAAAACATTGCTTAAAACGTCAACAAAAATGTTGGTGAATTCATAGGTTTATGTATTTAAATTTATGCAGGACCGCAAGACTTTCCCGTGATGTTACAACATATGCCAACAATCACAAAACCAGATTACTGTTGCACTAAGCTCATGACACTGAAGCTCAACCTATATTTGCTATTTTAGCAGTTATTTGCCCGTACAGATGTTGTAACCCGCAACATCCAAGTCCGACATGGTCAACGTTCGTTCTCGGTGATAGCTAATCACCCAAACGGGGAGGTTAATCCCAATAGATCTATTTATAACATTCGCGCTCACATAATGCAATTAACAACTACAGTATGCAATTGAAAGTTTTGATAATGGGTTAGGAAGGGTTATCGCTACTTAGGCAAACACATAATCAATATATTTAAAACACTTGCGGTCCTATTATAAAAACAAAGCATGTTCTCACCCCAAATAATAGTAAATCAGTAAAACTGTAAAAAGTGGGGCTATGAACTCACCTTGAGTACAGATAGTCCAAATAATCACAGATAAAACGTCACGCAAGACGATAGATGCAACCTATTTAAATTAAGGTCGTATAAGTACCGAGTACTTTAATTAATAACATTGAATATAATCTTATAGTTGTTACATCGTACTATCGTTCGGGCTATCATAATTAAAGAGGTCATGACATGACGTACGAGGAGTTAGGACACTTTAAATCGTAAATCCAACAACTCGTCGATACGCCATCCGAAGAGGCCTCATTATGAAACTCCCTAGTATTATAGCACTTTGATAACCACTCAATATTCTATATAGCATAATCACCGACTAATCGTTTTAGTAAAATAATATTTATAAAGTGAAAACGTTTATAAATATACTTTTCGTAAAAATGACCTAATTTGGTCATTTTAAGCCCGTTGCTCGCGTTTCTTACGTCCACGTCTTCGTAGTAAGACGAGTGATCAAAATATTACATTTTCAAGTTTTTGAATTTCTGCGATGAATAGTGTTTTTACTATTCACAACAGCTATATATTAGTTTTTAGTTTTAATTAGCGTAAACTTGTAATCGTAATAACTTATTCGTTTTAATCCCGATTTTAGTGATTCCTTCGAGTACGTCTTTGTTATTAAAAGATGTATTATATTAGATGAAGTTAATCCCGCTGATGAATAGTACTTTTTACTTTTAGTGAATTCCTTTCGAGTACGTACCGTTATTAAAAGAATATTATATTTTATAAAAATAAATCCACTGATGTAATATTGCTTTTTACTGTTCATAGTTTTATAAAATTACTTTTATAAACTTGTAATTAGCGAAAATGTCGTAATTTACTCGTTATAGTTTCCGTTTCGACGATCTGTGCGTGTACGATACTCGTAATCCAAAGTTATAACTCAATTATTTTAGGTGTTTTAAACTCAAACCTACTGCCATGAATAGTAATTTATAAAAAATAGTTTTATAAAAGTATTTATAGTCGTAAACTCGTTTTTAACGTTTCTTTTTCGTTATAGATCGGTTTTTCAAGTTTCTTATCATTATGGAATCGTCATGAGGCGTATTATAACTTTAAAATATCAAAAGCTACTGCCTAAGATTCGAATTAAAACAGCCCATATGTATTTGTATGTTTAACTTTATAAAAACCTTGTTTTTATGTATTATTAACTTAGTAGTTTACTATAAAATCTCTTAAAAACAAATTTTACATATGTGGACTTATTAATAAGGTTCAAAAACGATCCCTAGTCCTTTAAAATTCATTGTAAACAAGTTTAACCCTTTTATTTTCATTATTTTTCACAAGTGAAGTTTAAGAACTTTATAAAACCCTAATTTTAACCTAAACATGTTTATACTGTAATCCATAAGATAACATACTTTTATTTTTACTTTTTCATGAGATATAGACCATATGACCATAAGAATAAGTCATAAAGATCATTAAACATAAATACATAACTCATTTTACATATTAGAAATTCAATTAGTGGTGATTAGAGCTATCTTTAAACATGTAACACATAAAAATACATAAGAAATAAAATATGAAGGATTTAAGAAAACCTTAGTAATGATGTAATAGATGAGATATAAGTCTAACCCGTGTTTAAGATTCAAAAACAAATCTTTCAAGCTTATAACCCAAGATTAGGTTTTACTAAAAACCCTAATCTATCCTTTTCTTCTATTACTTGAAAATGATGAACCAATGCTTCCAACCACCTTAGAATACCTTAAGTATGTTGTGTATAGGGTTGTATATACTTAGAAAATCAAAGTGTGGATTTGTTTTTATGGCTTATATGTGCCGTGAGGTTTGGACTTATAAAAGAGAGAAAGAAATAATTTTGCATGTATAAAGAGGAAAGGTAAAGATTACTCATGCATGCATGGCTATTTATAGTCTAAATATCTAGTTAACTTAACCATGGTTACTTTCTAACCCTAGGTTTAAAGTAGCACAGACAAGTGTTATAAAGGTGTAAGAGTACCATAAAGAAAATCAGAAATAAGCATACATGGAAAGTCTTGTCAATCTCAAAAATTCGGCATTATATATATTATAATTGATGTTATATTTATTATTTGAGTTTGGGTATAATCGTGGTATTCTGTTTAGGCGTAGTTAGGTTTTAGAACAACCGGTTATGCCCTAAACGTATTTTATTAGAAACTTAAGCATTTTACGTAGCCAAAAAAAATAATATGAAAAAAGTCATTATTTATCCTTCATAATAATCCAGATGAACACTTGCTTTGAAACAAACAGTTTAATGGTTTAACGCCCGTTTACATTGTACGATCATATTTCAGATTACGCGATTTAACTTAAAGTTTACGGTTTAAGAGTAAACGCGTAAAACCCTAAAAATAAATTATGAAATAGACATAATGTCAATACAATTTACCCCTAATAATACAGGGTGTTTATAGGACTCCCCCCTTTAAAAGAGCCTTGTCCTCAAGGCTTATCACACAGCACTTGACTACGGTGCATCATGTTGAAAAGGTGTTGATACTTCTTCTGAATTGATCTTCACGTTCCCATGTAAACTCAGGACCTCTCTTGGAGTTTCCCTCGAACTTTGACTAACGTAATAACGACTTGCGCTTCAATCGATAACATCACGATCTGTGATCTCTATCGGTCCTCGACAAACTGAAGCTTGTCAACTAAAAATAAGTCCATCCGAACGGAACGGCAAAGGGGTTCGTCGGCATAACACTTCCTTTAAGTTATGGATACTTGAAAAGTATTATTAACTCGTGCTCAGCTCCTCAGGAAGCTCGAGCTTTGTATGCAACGTCTCCAACTCTTTTATACTGTAAGGTCCAACAAACTGAGGATTTAATTTCCCTCGTTTGCCAAAACGTACAACCCCTTTCGGCGAAATCTTGAGCATCACTTTAGCTCCAACCTCAACTCCACGGCTTACGCTTTAAACCAGCGTAGCTCTTCAGTCTATCACGAGCAGCATCATCCTTTGTTTAACTTGAATGATTCACTCAGTCGTCTCTTGTACTAACTCTGGACCGGTGAGTTTGAACTTCTCCCAACTTCAGCCCAACAAACAGCGAACGACATTTTCTACCTGTAAAGTCCCTCAAAGGTGCAGCTTAATGTGCAAGCATGATAACGTGTATTGACGAAAACTCGACCAATGGCAAAGTTTAACCCAGCCATCTCCAAAGTCGATCACACAAGCTCTAAGCAAATCTTCGAGAGATTTGAATGGCTCTCTGCTTGTCCGTCAGTTGCGGATGATATTCGTTAACTCATATCTAAACTTGTACCCAAAGCTTTCTGAAGCGACCTCCAGAAATTCGATGCGAACCTAGGGTCACGATCACAAATAATCGAGACCGGTATTCCATGCCTTGTTACTACTTCTTTCAGGTACATTCTCGCTAGTTTCTCCAGAGGGTCAGTTTCTTTCATGGGTATAAAGATTTGCCTGACTTGGTAAGACGGTCAACAATTACCCAAATGGTGTCATACCCTGTGTGATACCTATGAAGCTTTGTGACAAAACCATCGTATATTATCCCACTTCATTGAGTATCTCGGTTTGTACCAACAAACCCGAACTGTCTCTGATGTTTCGACCTTAACCTTAGCACAGGTCCAAGCACTGCTAACATAGGTGGCGATGTCAGCTTTCATATTGGGCCACCAATATAGCATCTTCATGTCTTGGTACTTTTCTCGGAACCTGGATGATAGACATACTTCGATATTGTGGAACATCGTGTCATGATCACAGTCCGTAAATCGCCATAACAAAGGTAAACGCAACTCCTGCCATTGAAGCATAGGGTCCATCCGTACGAGGTTTCCAACATTTCCTGTTCTAATTGCCTCGGATATTTAGCATTTTCAATCCAGCAAACCTCACATCCTCACATCTTGATGTATTTTCCTGTTTCTGTGCATCAGTCTGAGCATTTAAGATTTGCTTAGGAAGATCCAAGCGCAATAGTCATGACTAAAGCTCGAACCTCTTAACGGTGGTTCCCCGTTCATTCCTCTCAAAGCATCACATCGACATTTCTTCCCTGGTGAGTAAACGAATATCGCAATCGTAAATCTCATGTTCATTCCTCTGATTGAAGAATATGCTGTAAGCTCTTTATGATCAGTGAACAACGTTACACTTGGTACCATACAAATATTGTCTCCAAATCTTCAGAGCGAACACTACTGCTCCAAGTTCCAGATCATGAGTAGTATAGTTTTTCTCATGGATCTTTAACTGGCGTGATGCATAAGAAATCACCTTTTCTCTTTGCATCAACACAGCGCCCAAACCCTTCTTTGAAGCATCGCAGTTATACGATAAAAATCTTCACTCGTACAGGTAAAGCCAGAATTTGTGCCTACACAACGTCTCTTGAATAACAGTAACGGCAGCCTCTTGTTAGTCCCCCCACTCAAACTTGAACCTTCTTTTTGAGTGAGCGTGGTCATGGTTTGGCGATCTTTGAAACCCTCAATGAATCGCCGATAAAACCCAGCAAGACTAAAAACTTGACGAATCTCCGTTGGTGTCTTAGGAGATGCCCCAATCTTTAACATATTCGACTTGGCTGGATCTACGGATATCCTTTTATTATCAATCACGTACCCGAGGAACTGTACTTTGGGAATCCAAAATTCACATTTGGAAAATTTTGCATACAATTCCTCTTTCTTTAACAACTCTAATATTATCTTCAGATGCTCTTCATGCTCTTGCTTGCTCTTGGAATAGATCAAAATATCGTCAATAAAGACAATTACGAATTTGTCAGATAAGGTTTGCACACTCGGCTTTCATGAGGTCCATAAACACAGCAGGTACGTTGGTCAAACCAATTGGTATAAACCTGAATTCATAATGCCCATATCGAGTTCAGAAGCATCATCGCGATTTCTTCCTCTCGACCCTCAGTGGTTGATAACCGCTGACCTTAGGTCAATTTTTGAGTAAACACTCGACCCTTGAAGTTGGTCAAATAAGTCATCAATTCTTGGTAGTGGATAACGGTTCTTCACCGTTAGTTTGT
Source organism: Tanacetum coccineum (assembly GCA_026074375.1). Classification (NCBI taxonomy): domain Eukaryota; kingdom Viridiplantae; phylum Streptophyta; class Magnoliopsida; order Asterales; family Asteraceae; genus Tanacetum; species Tanacetum coccineum. Next base: position 61,312 of record BQNB010012704.1, on the reverse strand, counting down.
TTAGTTGCAATATCATGGCACATCCGTAACGATCCAATCTTTCTTCATGACGAATAAACTGGAGCTCCCCATGGTGACGAACTAGTCTTTAAAGCCTTTGGTCGGAAGCCTCTTGTAGTTGATCCCGCCAATTCTTCCATTTTCTGATGGGGCCAATCGATAAGGTTCCCTGTGCTACAGTGCAGCACAGGTACGAATCGATGTGAATTCCACTTGTCAGGTATGTGGAAGACCTGTCAAGTCTTCGGAAATACTTCGGGAAATTTAGACGATCGGTACCTCTTCCCAGTTGCTTCTTCTCGACTTGTCTCCATGTCCCTTGACTTAAAGAAGTGCCAAGAAAGATGTGACAAGCCATGTAGCAGATACTTCTGCCCATGTGCACTAGAAATTATGTTTAATCGAGTCCCGGCTATTAATTCTTACTTCCTCACTATAAAAAATTAAGATTACGCTCCAAAATGAATACGAACGATCATGCAAAGCACAGTCAAGTAACGTCCAGGTAATTTCGTCAACCAGCCATGCAATTATGACGCATAGATACCCAATTCGACAGGCATTATGGTCGACGAGAACGGATGGTTCAGAAAATTTAACGTGCAACCCAGTAAAACCGTAAATACCGCGAAGTTAATACAACCATACAGCTAATTCAACTTTACAAACCATGAACTAATGTAGTGGGGGATATATTAATCAACGCACTAAATTGAGTATGCCACGAAACTTCTATCCGCACCAGTACAAATAAAAAGGAAGCACAAACGGTTGTTAATGAGAAACGTACCCATCACAACGTTGTTGTTCTGGTTTTGCCCTGCAACTCCCACTGCATAAAGCCCAGTGCAACTCCGCTACCATTCCCCTGATTACATGTTCTTCCACTGGGGGCAGTTGCTCCTGAATGTGGCCTGGAGTCCACACTCAAGCAAACATTGCATTAGTATATGCCCCTATGGGCTCTCGGTTGTTGTTGTTACGGTTTGGTTGTTATTTAAGTTGATTGGCGGTTGTTGTTGGTTTGCAGTCGCAGGCCGCTCCTACAGTCCTTGGGCCAGGTGTCCCAAATTTCCTGCCGTTAGTGCATTTTGTAGTAACAAGGACCGGAAGGTTGTAATTTACGCATGGGACATCGAGATAGTCCCCTCATACGGTTTCCTGTCACCGTTCCCGGCAGCATAAGCCCTGCCTGTGTTTTGCCTTTTATTCTGCTGGTAGGTTTGATTGTTCTGGGAAAGATCATCATACTTCCTATCCTTTCTGCTGAACGTCAGCATAGGCATGGGTCTTATCCTCCACAACTCAAGTTGTAACTCAATCACATCTTGCATGGTCCTTTGACTTTGAATGCATTTACACAGCCAAGTTATCATATCGGTAGCCACCGATATACCTTTTCATCTTGTCTACCTCTTCTGGGAACATCATGAACACATCAAGCTAGTTGCTGAAATCGTCGATAAGGCCACCACATCGGTGCCCTAAACCTTTAGGTATCCCATTTCAGTTTCAATCTTCTTGATCTCACCCTTCGGGCAGTATTTATCAGTCATCATTTTCTTCAGTGCTGCCCATGGCATGGCATGAGCTACTTCTGGAGTGGTGGTCTTAACATGGGAATTCCACCATGTAAGAGCATCGTCTTGCAGAGTGCAAGTCGCGAATTTGACTGCTAAGTAGCTGGGCAATTGCTAATCTAAACCGATTCTAGTATTCTCGAACCATCGAGTGTAGTCCCGACGACTCCCCTCAGTGCCTTTGAAGTCCAAAGGGTTTAACATTTCAAGAATTCATAAGTTAAGAGCATACCGAGCAGTTTGTGCTGGCCATGTCAGAACCATTGCTATTATAGCCATTCGGTCAAAGCACGGGCTGCCAAAACATGCAGTGCGACACCCTCTTTCGAATCATGGCCTGCAGTTGGGCACTGTGTTACCGAAGGTGGTGGTAGTGGTTCTGTTACTGAGTTGGGGGTGTTGTGTGACTGGTGGGGGATTTGAATTGACTGGCCTTGACCCTCGTGGTTCCGTGGCCTTCCTCTTGGTGCCATTTTTCTTAATCACAAGACACATAACACCGTTAGATTTCAAAAATCTTAACCATAACTTCCGATGTGTAAATAATGAATAAACACGAAGATCACAACACAAGTGAAATACCAACAGTATTGAAACTAACAAATCGACATTCATTCACACTAAACTCGATATCATATAAACAAATCTTATCCTTTTCATAGTATAACTTGGAAAATAATACATATTGAATTATATACAAACGATTCCATAGCAAACTAGGTTACAAGACAAAATAACCTATAGCCATACTAGCCGAGATATACTCGTAATACTTAGTAGGCTGTACAAAGTAGCCGATATATGAACAAAAAGATCTAAACAAAGTAGCTAGTCAAAACAAAAGATCTATACAGTCTGCTAGCTGGGGATAACCCATAATACTTAACAGACTGTACATACCACAAATCATAATCCGTCTACTACTACTACCGGCTCCTCTGGTAGCTCTGGCACTGCAGGATCCTTAGCAGTCCCGCTGTCTCTGCATCTCTGATCATTACTCTACGTTATCCTTGAGGCGCTCTTCACTATCTTAGGGACTCTACTACTGCCTTTGCCTCCGATAGTCTGGCTTTCACAGCTCTGAACATCACCTCTGTGTCCAACGTCCGGCTGCCTTAACTCAGCGATCTCAGACTGGCTGAGCCATGACCGTATGTATTCAGAAGTAATATACCCTCGGAATGCGTCTGATCGCAAGAATCCATCGACTGTGCCCAAGCGGCACGAGATAATCGGGCCTCCTCCTCCCCATTCAGAACGGCTGGCGACCTAGTGAAAGGGCCCTATCACTCCCACATGTTGACTCGGGCTCTAAGTAGAGCTCGGTCATACCGTGCATCATCCAGCTGAGAATATATGATCTCATCCTCCTCGTCAACAGTAGAAGACAACTCAATAACTCTCTGGTTGACCCCCTCTAGGGTGTCGTGCAAATCTCTTGGATTGCTCTACAAGGGTCCATCCCAAGTATCCGAATACATATCCCTAACTCTCTAGACAACCGGCGTCCTGGAGCGGCCTCCAACATATCAGCAAATCCATACATGTCTGCCCTAGCTGTGGTAGGTCCAACCCGCCTAGCAGTCCCAGCTGCCGAACTCTCCCCGACCTCGTATCCAGGACCAGGAGTAGTACGACACAGCCTCTTACGAAGCGGTAAACACATCTCAGGCATCTCAGTCTCATGAACATGAGATGGTAGTGCATCTCTCTGCCTAATCCCAGCAGCTCGGGATCCTAGAGATCCATCAACATATGTAGGGGCTAATGGGTGTAGGTATAGGTAATTGGTGGAGAGGGAATCTGAGGAAGTGGGATGAGTATGAGAAAGAGGTGATGGTGGAGTAGGTAGGCTAACACTCTCTCACAACTTCCTCGAGAGGAAAGGTGTCGGCGCCTGGGTTGGATAGACATCCTAGCCGTGACGCGATAAGCAATGTATGGGTCCTGGTCAGCTGAATAAGCAACAGCTGCAGGCTCGGCAGGAGCTAAGTGCTCATCCTCTGCATCATCATCATCATCTCCTCTGTCAGCAGGATAGTCGGCTGGATCCTCCTCGTCATCCTCCTCTAGGTCCTCCTCAGGGTCGGACTCTGGTATATACCCTGGTGACTGATGAGTAGGTGAGTCAGTCAGCAGGCATTGGCTGCTCCCTCAGCAGGGAATACTCATCGTCTACTGGTAAGAACTCCGGGTACACGGGCTCCGGAACAAAAGGTATGTAAATAGGTGAAGGTGGTGCCTGCTCTGGCTCCTCAGGGCCAGGCACATAATCTGGTGATGGTGGTCCCTCAGGGCCAGGTATGTAGTCCGGCGATGGTGGTCCCTCATAAATAGGTACCTCGACTCCTGGTGACCCCATGTATAAATCGTCCTCAGATACTGATGTGTATGTAACCGTAGAGTGCTCAGAATCTGACATGATCGTATCTGAAATCAAAAATTAGCTTATATAAGTATATATTAAATATAAGGACTACCTCTTATAGACTAATATATTATAAACAACTATATCAATTATTCATGTTATATAGCCTAACCGACTAATGCAATAATTTGTATATGAATACCTCCGCAAAAACCTTTGTAGTATGACAATGTTTAAAAATGTTATAGTCCAGCAAAAACATATTGACTTGGTTCCTCTATAACCATTGGCACCTGATAGCCAATCTGTAACACCCCCAAATGGGTCGCGCGGAATAAGGATTCCGGGCATGTTTACTTCAAGATCACCAAGCACAAGAATATATAAAGAACACACAAAAGTCGTTTAAACTGATACATTGATTTTAAATAAAAACATATTACAAAGCTTATAGCTTTACTTGTTCTTTGTCAAATTACAAAGACAACATATATTTCCAACATGATAACATAATCTTTAACTGTACAATCCATGCATCCTTGCATCTCGTGCTAATGACTTCCTGAAACATTGCTTAACACTCATCCCACAAAATTGTTTGGTGAATTCATAGGTTTTATGTATTTAAATATGCATGGGGGAAAAAGTAAAGGGGGGGGGGGGGGGGAAGGGGGGAAGGAAAAAAAAGGGGAAAAGGGGGGGGAAAAAAACCGGCAAGATTTTCCGCGGTGATTTACAACAGATGCAAACAATCACTAAACCAATTACTGTTGCACTAAGCTCATGACACCGAAGCTCAACTATATTTGCTATTTTATGCAGTTATTTTGCCCAGTACATATGTTGTAACCGTCAACATCCAAGGTCCGACATGGTCAACGTTCGTTCCCAGTGATAGCTAATCACCCAAACGGGGAGGTTAATCCCAATAGATCTATTTATATCATTCGCGCTCACATAATGTAATTCACAACTACATCTATGCAATTGACAGTTCATGAATAATGGGCTCAGGAGGGTTATTGCTACTTAGGCAACACATAATCAATATACTTTCAACACTTGCGTCCAATTTATAAAACAAAGCATGTTCTCACCCCAAATAATAATAAATCAGTAAAACTGTAAAAAGTGGGGCTATGAACTCACCTTGTGTACAGGTAGTCCAAATAATCACAAATAAAACGTCACGCAAGACGAAAAAATGCAACTCTATTTAAATTAAGCTGTAATAAAGTACTGCGTACTTTAATCAAATACATTGAATAAAAACTTTAGTGTTACAACGTAGCTAGCCGCTCTTGGCTATCATAAATAAAGAGAGTCATGACATGACGTACGAGTAGTTTAGGACACTTTAAATCGTAATCCAACAACTCGTCGATACGCCATCCGAAGAGGCCTCATATGAAACTCCCTAGTAATATAGCACTTTGATAACCACACAATAATCTATAATAGCATAATCACCGACAAATCGTTTTATTAAAATAATATTTTATAAAGTGAAAATGTTTATAAATTTACTTTCGTAAAAATGACCTAATTGTCGTTTTAAGCCCGTTGCACGCGTTTTTTTTTACGTCCCCGCTTCTTAGTAAGAAGAGTGATCAAAATATTAACATTTTCAAGTTTTAAGATTCTGCGATGAATATTAAAATTACTGTTCATGACAGCTATATACCCGTTTTACTTCTTAATTAGGCGTAAACTCGTACCGCGAATAACTTATTCGTTTAACTCCGATTTTAGTGATCCTTCGATACGTTCTCGTTATTAAAAGGAAATTATTATATTTTATAAAAATAAATCCACTGATGAATAGTGCTTTTTACTGTTCATAGTTTATAAAATTACTTTTATAAACTTTAATTATCGAAAATGTCGTAATTTACTCGTTATAGTTCCGTTTTGAACGATTCTTGCGTGTACGATCTCGTAATCAAAAGTTATATCATATTTTAAGGTGTTTTAAACTCAAACCTACAGCCAGAATAGTAACTTTTATAAAAATAGTTTTATAAAAGTATTTATAGTCGTAAACTCGTAATTAACGTATCTTTTTCGTTATAGATCGGTTTTTCAAGTTTCTTATCATTTAGGATTCGTCAAGAGCGTATTATAAACATTAAAATATCAAAGCTACTGCCTAAAGATTCGAATTAAAACAGCCCATATGTATTTATATGTTTAACTTTATAAAAACCTTGTTTTTATGTATTATTAACTTAGTAGTTTACTATAAAAACTCTTAAAAACATATTTTACATATGTGGTACTTATAATAAGGTTCAATATCATCCCTAGTCCTTGTAAATTCATTGTAACAAGTTCAACCCTTTTACTTTCATTATTTTCACAAGTGAAGTTTAAGAAACATTATAAAACCCTAATTTAACCTAAACATGTTTATACTTAATCCATAAGTTAACATACTTTTATTTTTACTTTTCCATGATATATAGACCATTACGAATAAGAAATAAGTTGCATAAAATCAAAACAATAAATAAATACTCATTTACATATTAGAAAGTCATTATTGGTGATTATTAGCTATATTTAACATGTAACACAAAAATCAATAAAAATAAAAGTATGAAGGATTTAAGAAAACCTAGAATGATGTAAGAGATGATATTAATTCTAAACCCGTGGTTTTAGATTCAAAAACAAAGCATTCAACTTATAACCCAAGATTAGATTTCAAAACCCTAAAACTTTCCTTTTTCTTCTTATTGACTTGAAAATGAATGAACCAAAGCTTCCCACACCTTAATAATACCTTAAGTATGATTGTGGGTATAAGGGTTGTAAATACTTTAGACAATCAAAGTGTGGATTAGTTTTTATGCTTATTTGTGCCGTGAGGTTTTTGACTTATAAAACGAGAAAGAAAATAATTTGCATGTATAAAGAGGAAAGGGTTTATAAAAAAAAAACAAAAGATTACACATGCATGCAAGGCTATTTATAGTCTAAAATATTCTAGCTAACTTAACCATGGATACTTTCTAACCCAGTTTAAAGTTAGCATACAGTTGAGAAAGGTGTAATAGTTACCTTATGAAATATCTAATTATTAAGCATACATGGAAAGTCTTGGTCTAATCTCAAAAATTTCGGCATTATGTATATATATATGATGTTATATTTATTATTTCGAGTATTGGGTATAATCGTGGGTATCGTATTAGCGGTAGATAGTTTTAAACTTCCGGGTATGCCTAAACGTATTTTATTATGAAACGTAAGCATTTTACGTAGCCAATAAAAATAAGATGAACAAAGTCATTAATTATCCTCATAATAATCATATAACACTTGCTTGATACAAACATTTAATCGTTTAATGCCCGTTTACATTGTATGATCATTTTCAGTTTACGCGATTTAACTAAAGTTACGGTTTAAGAGTAAACGCGTATAACCCTAAAAATAAATTATGAATCCTAATGTCATACAATGACCGTAAAATACGAGGTGTTATAGACGTAGAGATGATGAGGATAAAGACGAAGAACCCTCTGCTGGATCAACCCGGGGGTCCAAGAGAAGACGAGCAGGAAAAGAACCAGAGTCAACCAGTGCACCAAAGGAAAAGATATCCAAGACATCTGGCAAGTCATATGAAGGGTCAAATTATCATAACACAAGACTGCTGCGAATCTGCTCAAACAAAGGAGCCTATGCACACTACCAAAGATTTAGAAGAACCCGCACATTAGGAGTTTAAAACAGAAGTTACTGAAGATCATGGTATTTTGCTAAAACGACACATCTTTGTACCCCGTAAAACACTATTAAATCGACTAAAAATGCTAAATATCTAATTATATGCAAATATGTTTTGTTTGGTAAATTTGTATTATGGTCTTTACAGGGTAAAAAATGATTAAAAAAAACAAAGCAAAAAACGGGTATTTATGGGTTCATCGCGATCAAGAGTGCCTAATATTCAAAATCAAGACAAAGTCGTGAAAAGTTCCCGAGCATGCCATTAGAAAGAGCACGAGAAAACGAGTCTAAGGGTGCCCTCGGATTTATTTGTGCCAGCCCGTAACCCACTTAACGGGCTGGACCAGCCCAAATGAGTATAAGCCCATTTCAAGCCCAATACATAATGTATTAAATCTGTTATTTTTGTTAGTAAGTGACGTCAAGGTCCACAGTGCAGGCTTAATTAAAATCCCACAAGGCATTGACCAGCGCACTAACACTCCAATTGGCCATTTGAATCATACACGTGGCAAGGAATTTTTTGACATCAATTCATTTGGGCTTCCATGTGATCTAAGGGATAATAAAGATGCGTTCAATTTAAGCCAAAATATTGGCGACCAAGATGAAATGGGGGGGGGGTTGGGGGGGGGGGTTGGTGGGGGGGGGGTCACATCCTTATCGGCTGGATCATTATTTCTGAACACTTGATCCAAGGGACTATGAATGTGGTGCCAATGATGGCTAATAAATGTGGCGGATTTTTTTTTTATTTTTGATATTCAATTTTACAGTTTCTACCTCATGCTTGGGTATAAATCATCACGCTCCCCTCATTTTCAAGACATTTGATTAGTTTTTAGCTTAGTTTAGCCATTTAAAGTTTTAGGTTATTTTTTGTAATAGATTAGTGCTTTGTAAACAACTTATTTTTAAGCTTATTGTCCTAGCTTGTTGAGGATCTTATTAGCTTAATGAAGATGATTTTGGATATTTCTTGATAGCTTATTAACGTGGCTTATTCTCTTTTCTTTTCTTTTCTAATGCTCATCGAAACATAAGCTATTTCATTTAGCTTATTAACCTAAGCTTTTTATACACATCTTATTAGAGTATAGAGAAAATAATCAAAATAAGCTGCTTCTATAGCTTAATTGATCAACACTTATCCTAAAAATAAGATCGGTATTCTAAGCTTGAGAATATGTTCAATTTAGCTTATTTACTAGTAAAGTCATTAGTTTTTTTCTTAAAGCTCGCTCACTTAGAATGAATAAAGCTTTTTATAGCTTATTCATTCACCCAAGAGCTTATGATGGTTCAGATCTCGTTACTTGTTACCGTTCTCAAATCAAATTCGTTAGTTAAGTGCTAGAGTTTTATGTTTACTCTTTGTTTCGTTGTAGCTTATTAGTTTTGCTTCTCATCTTAGCTTATTAGTTTTGCTTAAATTAAGTTTAGGTTTATTAAACAAAAAGTCAACGTATTAGTTAATACGAATAAAAATAGTTTGCTAAAATTAATTACTAGTTCGAGCTTTATGAGAAACCGTAGAGAAGTACACTTTGATGCTAGGCTTGAATATAGAAATAGGTTATAAGGCCTAAATTGTGCTATTAAATTGTTGTTGGGTACCTTTTTAGTTCATATGTGGACCGAAGCAAATTGAAAAAAAAATAGTATTGGAATGAATTGTATTATAATTAACAGTTTATTTTGTTTCGACTTTGGTACCGGTCTACTCATGAGGCGCGGAGCTTAAGGGTATATTTAGCTAGACCGAATTTAATTATTTGCTATTAGCCAAAGTAACGGTGGAATTACCCGTTTCATTTGCGGCTACTTCATCGGGTCTATTTTCAAATCTCTTTTCTAATACTTAAATAGTTTTAATTTATCGTTTCATTAAATAGATTGCGATTTGAATTTTTGCCATGCTTATGTAAAAAAAAAAGATATATTTTGGTCGTAAAATCAATGTTGAGATTTTCGTTATGAGTAGTGAGTAAATAACTGTGTTTCTAGTGATTTAGTGATTTGGATTTAAGTGCGTTTGAAAAAGGTTAAAAAATTAATAGTCCCATTAGAATTTTCCAATTACATCCATTTACTTTTACTGCAAATTAAAAACTTGCCAATTTATTTTAAAAAGCATTTTACTTTTCTTGTCAATTAGTTTCTTGAAACTTGTTTTTTCAAGGATTAATTCGTTAAACCTAAAGCCCGCACTTAAGGAACCTTTTCCATAGCCATATTAGCAAGCATATTTCTCATTTATATCTTTTTAGATCAATTTAGTTTAATCTTTTTGTTTTTTAATCTTAGAATTAATATTATTTAATTAGGTATAAAAATAGTTAAAACAAACCAAATAACTTGAAATTACAATCAAGCTCGTATATACAACATGAACGTAGATATCATTCACCTCCTCACCGAGGAAAACGATACCCGTGTTGATTACTCTTATATCTTCCTAAGATAAATTTTAAGATAACATTTTGCTACGTATTGTATATGTATTATATATATAAATATATTATATATATATATATACTATATATATATATATCTATGCGAAATTAATTATTTACCCCCTTTTCTATTTGGTCCAGGTTCATTATAACTAAAGGTTCAAACAGGGACAAAAAAGATTTAAAATAAAAAGGTTCACATATGAAAGGCCGGTACCGTTGGACTCGTAATTTCGTGCTCTTTCCAATGGTGTGATCGAGGAATATTAACGACTTCGTTTGAGCCTCGATAAATGTAAAAACGTCATCGAAAGTCACCCGAAAATTACCGTTTTTGCTTTGTTTTCAATCCTTTGTACCTGTAAGGCATAAAAACACAATACAAACATATTTGCAATATATTTATCCATATTTTAGTGTTTTAGTCCGTTTATTAGCATTTTCCGGGGTACAAATGATGTGTGTTTTAGCACACATCAGTTGGTTAATTAGTCGCGTTTTTACTTTCCCGTTAACATTTTCGAGCTTAATTTCTTAAATGTTTTAAATTCTTATATTGTTTACTTGCTTTTACATGTTTTTTATGCGTTTTCATCAGTAGAATTAGATACCAAATCAAAATCTTTATAAACCATTCAAAACGCGCGATCACGAACGTTACCGAATGTCAATTCACGCTTCGCCGAGGGAAAACGACCCGGGAGGATTTTGAGACAACTTTGGTTAAAAGTTTGTTTCTTAAATCTGACGGAAAATACTTACTATACTATAGTTGTTTACATCCTTATATACTTATATTATATATAGTGTGTATGGACCGTATCAATTTTTGGCGCCGCTGCCGAGGAAGTGTGTACGATTATCGTGTTTCGTTCGAAGATTAGTGTTTTGAAGACCCTTCCTCGTGAAGTTGTCATTTCCCGTTTGTGAATATTTTCTTCTATTATATAAACATAAAAATCCAAAAATATTTTCTTTTTATTTTTCTTTTATATAAATATTAACAAAATCCAAAAATATTTCTTTTATCTTTATAAAAATTTTCAAAAATATTCTTCTCTGTCCTCTTATCCGTTTAATTCTTTTTCTTATCTTCTATATTGTTTAATTCTAATGACGTCATATTATCAACCTAGTTGCTACGGGTGTGGAGGTCCTTTAGACGGTTCGATTTGTCGAATATGTAATTGCGAAATGTGTGGAAATACGCGTTATGGAGGAATTTGTTTTCATTGTAAGTATGATACAAATCCGAATTCTCTCAATTTTTCCGATTATCCTCCACAACCCCAGTACGAGACGATTATTTGTGAGTTATGTGGAAACGAAGCTCATTATGGTTACGATTGTCCACTTCAAGTTCCGTTTGTTTACAATCAGAACCCGTGTTTCGATCAAAACTTCGATAATAATTTTCCACTAACTTCACCAAATTTTTCACAACAAAATCTTGTTTGTGAAAACTATGGGGGTCCTCATGCGACTTTTCAGTGTCAACCGATGACCCAAAATTTCAATTATTCTAATTCTTTCGGTTTTGAACAATATCAACCCCCGCAATTTTCCGTCACTCATCAACTTTCTCAAAAATTAAATAAGGATATGTTGCTAGAAATGGCAAAGCTAATAAAAAATAATCGAATCCTTTTTAATAGCAATATTTTTCCTTATGAAGAAATGAGTATGAGATTCTTGTTGGCTAAGGAAAGAATTCTCAAATTAATTCAAGATTGGGTCGAAAAGAAAATTAAATCATGGAGTTTTTCGGAATTACTACTTCAACTTTTGAATGATTCATAAACTATTAATGAAAGTTTGAAACAACGTAAAGAAAAGCGTATTAAAAATGAGCAAGCGGCTAATCTAGTAGTTCAGAAAGAGCAGGAGGAGCAGGAAGCTCAAAGTTTTACTCTAAATTGGAATTTTCCTATGATTGACGATGATGAGGAGTATTCTATTCAATTTAATGAATATTTAGAGAATTCGTCTAAAGCAATCACACCCGACTTACCAACCAAGGAACCCGATAACTCTCTAAGTATGGGGGACGAGCATCTTAGCACTATTTCGGAAACGAAATCGGACGAAGTAATAAAGTCTAGTGTTGAGGACCTTGTTCCGATCCCAAGTGAGTCCAAGGGTATTTCCGATGATATTTATGATGTGCCATTTTGTGATAATGATCATTTTGATGCCGAATTTGGACTTATTGACTCTTTGCTTAGTCGAGATATTTCGATCACATCTCCTAAGATTGATTTTCTTCCCGAGGAGTTCGCCGGTGAACTCGATCTTATTGATCCAATTCTACCGGGAATTGATGAAGATAATTTTGATGAAAAAGGAGCGCTTGATATTGATATTCTTCAAATTGAGGACGAAATTCTTCGTGAGAAATTATTAAATATCAATCTTTTTATTGATAAGATCGAAGCATTGAATCTTACTCCTTCTATTCCTTTTGTGCTCAAATATCCCTCCTCTTCTCTTATTCCCGTTGTGGAGAGTGACTTTCTTATAGAGGAGGTTGATACATTTCTTATTTCGCAAGACTCGATACCACCGGGTATTGAAAGTAATTTTGACTCGGAAGGGGATATTATTTTTCTTGATGACTTACTTAACGATGATCCTATTCCTGAGTATGAACGTTTTACCTTCGACATTGAGCCCGATGCGCCCGTGATAAACAACTTTGATGAGCTTAATGAAGACGAATGTTTTGACCCAGGGGGAGGTGAGATTGTTTTTTCCTCAAATGTTGAAGATGACGATTCCTTCACATTTTTCATTCGGACTTTTCTCCCGTTTCTCACCTATCCTGAGGTTTCTCCTTTACTTCTCTCCACCGTGAGTGAATACACCATTTTTGACCCCGACATCTCCACTTAGAGCAGGTGGCATCTTATCAGGATGGAACTTTCATGTGCTTTAATGTTTATCCAAACATTAATGAAACCCCAATTGAGATTTTCTCTTCCATTTGCTCCCCCATGGACAACTTAATTCGGGATCGAGTCAGGCTAATGACTCGGTTACAAAAAACAAAGCGCTTCGTGGGAGGCACCCCATGCTTATCCATCTTTCTTCTTTCTTATTTCTAATGTGATGTGAGGAGGCTTGTACTCTTCCGATTCTTATTGTTTGTGCTTGTGATTGTTTGTAGGATTGAACCAAATTTTTTGAAGACTCTCGTGTTTGGTGTTTTGTCCCGGTCCACTCGAGATTCCTAGCCTTTGCTTGCCATTAGTTTAGGGAAATCCGATATCCTAGATTATTATCGACTAACATCTATCTTTTAGCATACTTAATAAACGGCTTAAGATTTTGGTAATACTTTCTCTATGCTCGGATTATGTATTCGACTCTTTGAGTTCTAGTATGGGGTTATAAGCCTTAGACTAGGAAACATTGAGGACAATATTTAATTTTAGTATGGGGTGGTATATCTTCGATATGATCTTACTTACTTTTGCCCGTTGTTCTCACGTACCCCGTTTTCTCGCAAAAAATTTAAATTTTTAAGTTTTATATATATAACCTCTAGAAAATGTGTAAAAAATGATGAAAAATAGAAAGTAGTTGATAAAAAAATAAGTATTTTGACACGAATGTAGGCTTTCCGTTGGTGAGAACAAAAGTAAATTTTGACCCGACTGGTTTTATATCTTAGCTTTTCTCCTTAACGTGTATAGATTGAAATTTGCTAATCTTTTATACAAGGAGCTATAAAAAGCAAGTCTAGCTTAAAAAAAGTCAAGATTTTGCAAGTTTCCATAATTGATTTTAAATATGCAAAAATTGATTTATTAGGCTAAGTATTTTCTTAGAAATTTTAAATTGTGAAGAGCAAGAGATGATAGAGTAGATTATAAGTTTTGATGCTAAACATAGAATAGTTGGATTTTTTTAAAGCTCATACGTGTTAATTGTGGCTTTTTCTCTCATTAGCTTGTTTTACCTTTATATATAATTGTTTAATAAATAGAGTTGTGCGGTTTTTTGGTTAATAATTAATTCATAGAAGTTTTCTTTAGTTCCTTTATGATTAAGATAAAGTATGCATCAGTAATACTTAATTTGGCATACTATATGTATCACATGAATAAATATTTTTTTTACCCCTTAAAGAGTCTTAGGGCATATGGGGTAAGTAAAATTAATAAGTGAAATTATAGCCTTATTCATTCCTTAAAGAGCCTTAGGGTATATGGAATGGATATTGTTGCTAAATTTTTGTCTTGTTTGTACCTTAAAGAGCCTTAGGGTATATGGTGCAAATAAGATTAGTCCATTTATGTCTTAAAGAGCCTAAGGGTATATGACATGAATGGTGTCTTGCTTAAGTAAACTAATAAAAGCTAAATTTTGGTCGCCTCGATGTGGACTTAATTTTGATGACATTTTATCTTTTGAAAAGGGTTAGGAACTAATTATTTTGTTTTTAACCGTTACCCTTTATTTTTGGAACTAATAAGTATCGAAATAAAGTCTTAAAGAGCCTTCGGGCATATGACTTAAATAAAATCTTGAGATACAAAATTAGGAATAAGGGAGGAAAAGTAATACACAATTAGATTTTATGAGTAGTGTTAGCATCATAACTTGTATATTACAATGATCTTGTTTTTAAGCTTGGCTTGGAGAAGTGAAAGTCGGGGACGATGAATTTATCCATTTGGACACTTTTTGTGCTTTTTGTTCCGTGATCCTAAAAATAATCAATGAATAATGAAAGCAATACATTATGTTACACATGAATAAGTTATAAGTTGTAAATTAAGAAAATCATAAAAATGAAAAACTTTGAAAAATGGGAAAACGGGGTGTTTTAAAACTTGCACTAGTACAAAAAGTGGTATTGGTCACACCAAAAATGTGTGACTATATACATATAGTCACACACGCGAAAAGTTTCGTGTGTGACAAAAGGTCGCGCGACCATAGGTCACCTACGGTCACGCATTCGAGTTAGTCACACATAAGAAAGCTTTAGTGTCCGTATCCACATTTTTTGTGTGACTAAATAGGTACAATTTAGTGACCGTAAACAATGTACAACCAACAAAGCATGTTTTTTTTGTATATTTAGTCACATACAATTAAACATAGAGTGGCCAAAAGTGTTAATATGTGTGACCATATGGTGTTTAAAGTGAAGAAATGTGTATTTTGTGTGACTATTGTTCATCCAATGGCCACATGAATTTTATGTTTGTGTGGCCTTTTGTAATATTTAGTCACACAAAGCATGTTTTTTTAGGTATTTAGTCACATACAATTAAGCATAAAGTGACCAAAAGTGTTAATAAGTGTGACCATATGGTGTTTAAATTGAAGAAATGTGTATTTTGTGTGACTATTGATCATCCAATGGTCACATGAATTTTATGTTAGTGTGGCCTTTTGTAATATTTAGTCACACAAAGTGTTTTTTTAGGTATTTAGTCACTACAATAACATAAAGTGACCAAAAGTGTTTATAAGTGGTGACCATATGGTTTAAAGTGAAGAAATGTGATTTTGTGTGACAATGAACATTCCAATGGGCCACAATGAATTTTATATGTTTGTGTGGCCTTTTGTAATATTTAGTCACACAAAGCATGTTTGTTTTGGGTATTTAGTCACATATAATTAAGCATAAAGTAGCCAAAAGTGTTAATAAGTGTGACCATATGGTGTTTAAAGTGAAGAAATGTGTATTTTGTGTGACTATTGATCATCCAATGGCCACATGAATTATATGTGTGTGTGGCCTTTTTGGTAATATTTAGTCACTCAAAGCATGTTATTTTGGTGTAGTTAAGTCACATACGAAATATAGCAAAAAGTGACCAAAAGAATTAAATAGAGTGTGAACAAAATTGCAGTATTAAGGTGCATTAAAAGTGTATATTTGTGTGACAATTGATCATCCAATTGCCACAAAAATTTTATGCTTGTGTGCCTTTTGTAACACTTAGTCACACAAAGCATTTTGTTTAGGTATTTAGTCACATATATATTAAGGCATAAAGTGACCAAAAGTGTTTAATAAGTGGACCATAAGATGTTTAAAGTGAAGAAAATGTTATTTTGTGTGACTATTAATCATCCAATTGGCCACATGAAGTTTTATGTTTGTGTGGCCTTTATGTAATATTATAGTCACACAAAGATAAAGCAAACAATGACCAAGAAGTGTTTAACAAGTGTGACCATATGCGATCAATTAGGTCACAATTAAGAAATCAATCTATATCAAAAACAAAATCAAATATATAGTACCAAAATAAATTTCAAATACAATAAAACGGGAATGTATATAACTGAACAAATATAAAATTGTAATGTCCGAATATACTAAACTTCTCAATAAACTAAGGCCTTCCTGACTGATCCTCCTCTTAGGCTTCCTTTGTCATGGCATCACTAGAGACGGAAATGTTATTGCAATCATTTGTACTTTCGTTGCAGTTTATGGTTCTCACAGTGATCATTTGTATGGTACTTGGTTGATGTTTTTGACCTGCAGGAAACAAAAATTGTCGCGGTATCAAACACTGAATTTAAATATGAAGAATAATAAATATGTAGGTTCCTACGAACACATTGTAAGAACCTTTAGATACCAAACAACTTGATTCTTTGGCCATAGCAACAACAACCACTACTGCAACCAAAACTGTTGTGCAACCGTTATTTCCTACATCCGGTATAAATGCTGCATCCACTAGAGATTTATCAATTGACACTTTGTAGCAATCCTTTGGGAGTGATTTGTTATGAAGCATTATTTTTCCATCACTCTTGTATATGGTACCCTCAACAATAATAGTTGATTTCTTAAGTATCCAAGTCGCATTCTCTTATAGCCTAAAAAGTGATTTGTTGGCATGAGTGCATCAGAAATTAATTAAACATAAACAAAAGAATATATTAACATGTTGAAATACATACTTGTGGTAGTACCGACACATTTTCTTTGGATTGGGAATCTTGACTTGAAGAATCCTTTTGGATTGATCTAGTCATTTTCTTAGCTCCTACAGATTTAACAGTTTCCTGTATGCATATAAAACACGGTAAATATATAAGACATGTATGTAGAATTCAAAAATTACAGGGGGTGTTTTATTAATTACTTACCCTTTTTTGCATTTCCTTCCGAATGCTCGCATCATTCTGATCACATCCAACAACAGTTGTTCCGCCCTCCTCATCAGCACTGCTATTTACTGGATGAATGTCCACCAGAGACACCTGCAATATAAATTAAGAAATGTGTTGGGATTAAAAGGATTCTTAGTACTGCTGATGATAATGCTGCTGGTTATGGTTAAGACTGCTGGTTGAAGACTGAAGAAAATATACCAAGTCATTAGTGCTGCTAGTACAAATGTTAGTACTGCTAGTGTTAGTTACAAATGTTAGTATATTAATGTTGCTCTGAGTTAAGACTATTATATATAAGCTAGTACTGTTGTGTTATTACTGCTTATTAGATATGCATGAATTATATTAGGAAAAGATTATAATTGGATGGAAACTTATTGTAAGCCCATTAGGTCTCCTTGGTGTATAAAAGGAGGTCCTAGGGTATTAGGTCAGATGTACCTGCTATCTATATGATCAGTGCTGTTAGCGTTAATTAGAAAATGAAATTGTTAGCAACATAAAAAATGTCTTACAGCTGGTGGTGTTAATTGAGTTGGCATTGACTGCAACTGCCCCCCTTGTGCAGCCAACTGAGTCTTTAGTTTAGTCACCAATCCCTCTGTCTATGACATCTTGCTGGACATACTCTGGATTAACAGTTCTTTCTCTTTACGTTCACGTCTTGCAGCATCAAGTTGACTTTGTAGTAACAAAATTCTTTCATCAACTACTTGTTTGCTTCGTGGAAGTCAAGTGGTGTTACATACAAGAGGTATTTTGATCTTAACAGTGGTGTTACAACTGTTATGGCATAACCTCCCTTGCATAATAGTGGTGTTACATAACCTTACCTAATACAACTATTATGGTATCAGTGCCTTGATCAACCTTCAAGGTTCCTTCTTTGATCTTGTCCTTAGTTTCTTTCTGCACACACAATATGGGAAATAGGTTATTATACTAAAATGAACATAATAAAAAAATTGCAGTCAAACATACAAGTTTATCTCCCACTGATCTAATCTCATCATCTGGATAATCTCCGTCTTTGTTTACCCTTCTTTTCAACCACAGTGTACCACGCGAGGGTTCTTCATCTGGTTCAATTTCTTTTTTTTCAATCTTATAAACATCAAATACATACACATGTAAGTTAAACCAATATAAACGAAAGTATATATGATGCTATGAAATGCAAATGTGTAATCTTACCATTTTGTTGGGAAATAGATTGTAAAGACTTAATAATGGTAGTATAACAGTTAAGTCTGGTAGTAATTGTTAGTTCTGTTAGTACTGAGTTAATACTGGCAGTACTAAATTAAGTCTGGCAGTACTAAGTTAGTACTAGTAGAGTAGCAGTACTAGAGTTAGTATTGGTCATAGTTAGTTAAGTCTGTTCATAGTTAAGTCTGTTTATGTAACAGAATAGTAATAGTTATCTTAGAGATATCTTAGGAAAGGATATGTATTATCCTTTGACACGATTGTAAGCCCATTAGGGTTTCCTTGGTGTATAAAAGGAACCCTAAGGCACAATGTTATGTATAAAACCTCGTATTTTAGGACAATGTACGACGTTAATAAAGTCACCATTTATTTTTAGTATTATAACATCGATCTTTTTAATGCAAAAACTTACCGTAAATCGCGAAGCTTAAAATATCATTCAAGTAAACTGCATAAAACAATTAAATGTTTACATCAAGCAAGTGTTAAATGATTATTATGAGGATAATTAATAACTTGTTCAACTTATTTTATATTGGCAACTAAAAGGCTTACGTTTTTAGCGATAAAACGCTTTTCGGCATTCCGGAAGCACCAAAACCTAACTAACGAATACCCACGATTATACCGCAATACCCAAAATAATCAAAATTAACATCACATATAATGTATATGTTGCCGAAATATTCAAGATATGGAACCAAGAATTTCCAACTTGCTCAAAATATCTAGCTTAAGAAAGATCATAGGGAACCAACTCTTACACCATGAACCACTTGGCAAATTAACCTTGTGCAAGGGTTAGAAAGTAACCATGGTTAGGTTAGTTAGATATTTTCACTATAAATAGCATGCATGCACTCTTTCTTTCATAGATACTTAACCAAAAATCACAAAAACTTTCTTTGTCTCTCTTTGAAGCTCACGGCTCAAAACCCCTATAATACACAATCCATACTTTGATTTTCTTTCACCATATTAGTGTTTGCATATCATACTTAAGGTATTCTAAGAAGAATTGAAGGGTTGGTTAAGCTTTGAAAGGGTTTTAACAAGTTATTGCAAGATTAGGGTTTCAAACCTAATCTAGGGTTTATAAACTTGTAAGCTTTGGTTTTGAGTCTAAACACTGGTTTATCATTTATTTCTCATCTCATACATCCTTTCTAAGGTCTTCTTAATTCCTTCATACTTTTATTGATTATGATTTTATGTGTTATATGTTAATTATGGCTAAATCAC
Organism: Tanacetum coccineum; assembly: GCA_026074375.1. Taxonomy (NCBI): domain Eukaryota; kingdom Viridiplantae; phylum Streptophyta; class Magnoliopsida; order Asterales; family Asteraceae; genus Tanacetum; species Tanacetum coccineum. Next base: position 41,555 of record BQNB010012704.1, on the reverse strand, counting down.
CACTAAGGACTTTTTAATATGTAAAATGAGTTATTACTACTATAAGTATATGATTTTATGCACATATTCCATAATAGTCATATGGTTATATATATCATGGAAAAGTGAATATAAAAGTATGTTAACATATGGTTTAAGTATAAACATGTTTAGGTTAAAATTAGGGTTTTATAAGATTACTTAATCTTCACATATGAAAGTAATGGAAAGTAAATTGTTAAACTTGTTACAATGAATTTATAAGGACTATGGATAATCTTGGACATTATTATAAGTATCACATATGTTAAAAATAGCTATTAGGGTTTTTCATTAATAAACTACTAAAGAAAATAAAATAAAAACAAGTTGTCTATAAAAGATATCCTGAATAACTTAGGGTGGTTTTAAATCCGAATTCCATACAGAGAGTTTGACTTAATATAATTATAATACGCCTCATGACGATTCCAAAATGATAAGAAACTCGAAAAACCGATTTATAACGAAAAAGATACGTTAATTACGAGTTTAACGACCTATAAATACTTTTATAAAACTATTTTTATAAAATTTACTATTCATTAACAGAAAGCTAATATTTTTAAAACATCAAAAATATGATATAACTTTTAATTACGATGACTCGACTCGAAGAATCGCTTAAAACGGAACTATAACAATAAACTACGACTTTACATATTAAAAGTTTATAAAAGTAATTTTATAAACTATGAACAGTAAAAAGCACTATTCATCAGTGGGATTAACTTTTTAAAATATAATACATCTTTTAATAACAAAGACGTACTCGAAGGAATCACTAAAACGGAAAAAAACTGAATAGGATATTACGATTACAAGTTTACGCTAATTAAAACTAAAAACGACAAACTAGCTGTTGTGAACAGTAAAATTACTATTCACACCAGAATTTTAAAAACTTAAAAATGTAATATTTTGATCACTCGTCTTACTACGAAGACGTGGGCGTAAGAAACGCGAGCAACGGACTTAAAACGACCAAATTAGGTCATTTTTACGAAAGGGTGGGAGTAAATTTAAAAACGTTTTCACCTTATAAATATTATTACTAAAAACGATTAGTTGGTGATATGCAATATAGAAAATGAAAGTGGATATTCAAAGTGCTATAATACTAGGGAGTTTCATAATGAGGCCTCTTCGGATGGCGTATCGACGAGTTGTTGGATTTACGATTTAAAGTGTCCTAACTCCTCGTACGTCATGTCATGACCTCTTTAATTATGATAGCCCGAATGATAGTACGATGTAACAACTATAGGATTATATAATGTTATTAATTAAAGTACTCAGTACTTATACGACCTTAATTTAAATAGGTTGCATCTAAACGTTTTGCGTGACGTTTTATCTGTGATTATTGGACTAATCTGTACTCATGGATGAGTTCATAGCCACACTTTTTTACAGATTTAACTGATTTACTATTATTTAGGGTTAAAACAATGCTATGTTTAATAATTGACTCAAGTGTTATTTAAATATATTGATTTAAGTGTTTGCCTAAGTACGAAAACCCACCTGAGCCCATTCATGATCTGTCAATTGCAAAATTTATTTGTTAATAGCATTAATGTGAGCGCGAATGTATAATAAATAGATCCTAATTTGGGATAACCTCCCCTTTGGGTGATTTTGAGCCCAAATCACCGGGAACGAACGGTTGACCATGTCAGACTTAGAGTTCCGGGTTTAACAACATCTGTACGGGCAAATAACTGCTAAAATGATGCAAATATTAGGTTAGCTTCATTTGGGGGTGGTGTCATGAGCTTATGCAACAGTAATCTTGTTTATGTGAGTTGTTGTGCATATTTGTAACATCACGGGAAAGCTTTGCGGTCTCAATAAGTTTAAATACATAAACCATGAATTCACCAACATTTATGTTGACGTTTTAGAGCAATGTATTCAGGAGGCAATAGGCACGAGGCGCCAAGGTGCAATTGGATTACATTTTGATGCACAGCCTTAAAGATAAATGTGCATATATTTTGGGAAATGTATTGTTGTCTTTTGTAATATAAACAAGGGAACAAGAAAAGGCTATATGCTTTTTGTATTATGTCTAATAAATTTAAATCCATGTACAATTTAAAGACATTTTTGTGTCTTTCTTATAGTAGATCATGTGCTGTTGATCTCGAAGTAACTCTCCCCGGATCCTTAATTCGGTTGCGACCCATTTTTGGGGTGTTACTGATTGGTACAGAGCCAAAGATATAGTAGAACCAGGTCCAAAATGTTTTGCTGGACTATACCTTTTCAAACATTGCATACATACAAAAGGGTTTTTAGAGGTAATCATATACAATTTTGCATAATCAAGTTAGGCTATATGCAAGCCTAATTGAGATTATACGTTTTTATAATGATCTAACGTATATAGAGGATAATAGTCTTATATTAATATACTTATATAAATCACTTTTGATTTTTCAGTTTCGAGCATGTCGGATTCGGAAGATTCTACAGTTACGTATACTAAGATATCCAGCCCATATGAGGACCTATCTGACATAGGATCACCAGGAGCCGAAGGACCTATTTTTCAGTATCCACCGTCTCCAGATTACATGCCTGGCCCTGAGGAGCCAGAGCAGGCACCACCTTCACCTATCTATGTACCATTTGTTCCAGAGCCTGTTTACCCGGAGTTTTTACTAGAGGATGATGTCCTACCGGCTGAGGAGCAACCATTGCCTGTTGCTGCCTCACCTACTACTGAGTCACCAGGATACATTCCTGAGTCCGATCCTGAGGAGGATCCGGAGGAGGATGACGAGGAGGATCCTGAGGAGGATCCAGCCGACTATCCTGCTGACAGAGGAGATGACGATGATGATGATGATGATGATGTAGAGGAGGAGCACTTAGCTTTTGCCGACCCTGCAGCTGTTGCTTATTCAGCTGACTAGGACCCATACCTTGCTTATCGCGTCACGGCTAGGATGTCCATCCGACCCAGGCGCCGACATCGTTCCTCTCCGAGGAAGTTGCTGAGAGATTGTTAGCCTTACCTACTCCACCACCATCACCTCTCTCTCCATACTCATCACCACTTCCTCAGATACCCTCTCCACCATTACCGATACCATCACAACCACCCAATAGCCCTACACATGTTGAGGGATCTCTGGGATCTCGAGCTGCTGGGATTAGACAGAGAGATGCACTACTATCTCCTGTTCATGAGACTGAGATGCCTGAGATTTGTTTACCGCTTCATAAGAGGCCGTGTCGTACTACTCCTGGTCCTGGATACGAGGTCGGGAAGAGTTCGGTAGCTGGTACTGCTAGGCAGGTTGGACCTGCCATAGCTAGAGCAGACCTTTATGGATTTGCTGATATGTTAGATGCCGCTCCAGGACGCCAGACGTGTAGAGAGTTAGGCTATGGTATTACGGATACCTGGGATGACCTTGTAGGAGCCATCCAGGAGATTGCACCAACCACCCTAGAGGGGGTCAATAAGAGAGTTACTGAGTTGGCTACTACTGTTGACCAGGAGGATGAGATCATATATTCTCAGCTGGATGATGCACGACATGACCGAGCTCTACTTAGAGCCCGAGTCAACATGTTGTACAGGGATAGGCCATTCCATAGACGCACTGCCCTTCTGATGGAGGAGGAGGCCAGAGTATCTCGTGCTGCTTGGGCACAGTCGATGGATGCTTGCGATCAGGTACGTTCCGAGGGCATATCACTTCGGACTACGGTCATGGCTCAGCAGTCCGAGATCACTGAGTTGTAGGCAGCAGACCGTAGGAGACAGACGTTGATTACAGATCTGCTGAAAGCAGACCATCGGAGACAGAGACAGTTAGTGGAGGCACTAAAGATAGTGAAGAGCCTCAAGACTCAGATGATCGAGCTTCAGAGACAGCAGGGACCTGCTAAGGATCCTGCAGAGCCAGAGCTACCAGAGGAGGCCAGTAGCAGTTCTTAGATTGGGTTATGACTATAGCTACTGTACAGTCTGTTAAGTATTATGGGTTATTCCCAGCTAGCAGACTGTATAGATCTTTTGTTTTGTCTAGCTACTCTGTTTAGATCTTTTTGTTTATGTATCGGCTACTTTGTACAGCCTACTAAGTATTACGAGTATATCTCGGCTAGTATGACTTTAGGTTATTTTGTCTTGTAACCTAAGTGTTGTGATCGTTTGTATTTAAACTAATCATGTATTATTTTCCCAAGTTATATATGGAAAGGATGGATTATGTTTTATATGAAATCGAATTTATTGTGAATGAATGTCGATTTGTTAATTTCAATACTGTTGTGTATTTCACCATGTGTTGTGATCTTGTTTTATTTATTATGTATACATCGGGTTATGGTTTAGATTTTTGAAATCTAACGGGTATTATGTTTTCTTGTGATTTAAGAAAATGGCACCAAGAGGAAGGCCCACGAGGTTAAACCCAGGTGCAACACCAACACCAGTCACAAACCCTACTACCACCACTTCGGTCACCAATGCCCAACTTTAGGCCATGATCGACGAGGGTGTCACTGCTGTATTGGTAACACGTGCTACGACCCAAAATGGCGATGATAACCATACCTCGAGAACAGGTGTGAGAAGGAATGAACGCGCTGTTCGGGAGTGCACTTATCAGGACTTCATGAAATGTCAACCCTTATTCTTCAGGGGCACAGAAGGAGTGGTCGACTTGACCCCGGTGTGTTTGAGAGATGAAACCGTGTTTCGCATAAGTAACTGCACCGTAGAGAATCAAGTGAAGTTTGCCACTTGTACTCTTATGGGAATTGCTCTAACATGGTGGAACTCACATGTTAGGACAGTGACTAATGATGTTGCATATGCAATGACGTGGACTGACTTGAAGAAGAAGATGACAACTAAATATTATCCGAGGAATGAAATTAAGAAGATTGAGGCAGAATTGTGGAACCTAAAAGTAAAGGGCACCGATGTGGTAGCTTACAACCAACGTTTCCAGGAACTGGCATTGCTGTGTGACAGGATGTTCCCTGAAGAGGCTAACAAAATTAAAAGATATGTCGGTGGGATGCCTGACCTGATTTACTCAAGTGTTGTGGCATCGAAGCCAAAAACCATGCAGGAGGCTATTGAGATGGCAACTGAATTAATGGATAGGAGAATTAACACTTTTGCTGAGAGACAGGCAGAAAACAAGAGGAAGTTTGAAGACACTCCTTAAAATAACCAAAACCAACAACCATACAAAAGGCAGAACACAGGCAGGGCTTATGCTGCCGGGAACGGTGACAAGAAACCATATGAAGGGACTAAACCTCTATGTCCCAAGTGTAACTTCAACCATTACGGTCCTTGTATACCAACATGCAATAACTGCAAGAAGCTTGGCCACTTGGCCAAGGACTGTAGGGAGACGCCTGCAACTGCAATACAACAACAGACACCGCAATAAACCATAACAAACAACAACCGCAACAACAATAAAAACAACAACCGCAACAACAACAACCCGAGAGCCCAAGGGGCAAATACCTGTATTTAAGAACTTGTAATACTCATTTTATCTCATGACGATAAATTACCACATATATTAATAATCTCATAATGTTTTAGTTGATTAGCCATTTTTTTAATTCCTATTTTTTTAGCAATACCGTTTTTGTGACAAGTTAACTTATTGGCGTAAAGTCATTAATTATAATTTGATTTATTTTATTCAATTGATGTTAGTTACTTGTGGGTTGTATAAATACTCATAACCCATTATAATGCAAGTTGCCCTACTAATGTAAACCAAAAGAAACACCAAATAATAGTATTATATCTTGTCACATAATGTTGAAATAAAATGATTATCTTTATAATAAGACATTTTATTTATCATAAAATATGTCATAAGTTATTACTTTAGTAGTTCATCATGTTTAAGAACTATATTATGGAGTTTATCTTTATATTCCTCAACTGTAACTTGCGTAAGATATCTAACCATAAAGTAGGTTGGATGCAAGTATTAGATGAGATATAAATAGGAAACAATCAATTTGATGTCTATATTATGGTTGATTTAAAATCGTATATGAAAATTCAATGGTTACATGTATTATTAAATTGATTGACATATATATCTTAATGTCACACCCCGCCAAGGCGGAAACGCGAGGCGTAACGAGAATGGATATCATCACAACACAATGGAGTCCATATAGAGGACTACAATGCATAAAGTAAACAAAGTATAGACACAAAGTGTCATGAAAATACCCAAACAAACATAAAAGAAATCTGGCGTCTTGTATTAAAGCAAAGGGGGTTCACGTCAATACCAAGACATGCAAAACATCCAAAATAAACCTAAGCAGTTCAAATTAACAACATTCAATATTCATACATGCATGAAATAAACTAGGAGATTAAACTCCGCAAGCAGCCTATGGTCTCTCTAGCCACTCCTCTTATTCTTAAGATCCTTATGATGCTCACCTGAAAATGATGCTTAAAACGTTAACACAAAGGTTGGTGAGAGTCATAGGTTTATGACACACAATTCAAATTTTCAATCAATTACTGTGATTTATAAAATAGAATATGGGAGGACACTTAAATTAGCTATTATACAGGCTCACATGCATACATACAAAACAACCAAAATCAGGACGGAACGTGTCCCACGATCCAAGTCACACCAAAATATCACACTGAAATGGGCACCCTCCGATCGGAATCACACAGTAATGGGTAGAAACTTTACCCTCCGATCAGAATCACACAGTAATGGGTAGGAACGTTACCCTCCGTGCCGTTACCCGTCAATCATTCCAAAACTGAGTAGGCGTACTCATCCGATCCATTCAACAACACTTGACTTGCCAAATATGAAACATGCAAGTAAATCACAATCAACATGTAACATCAAGTCATGTAACAATCACACAATGTCCATACTCAAATTAAAACACATAATCACAGCAATGAAACATTTCAAAACATATTTTGCATCATTTCATCCCATTAAAACATAAAAAAATGTGGACTTAGGAAACTCACCTCATTCACTAACTACATCGACAAATCCTTGCAAATCAACATAAACACAAATAAAGATACGTGTTTACACTCGGATAGGCTAACTGACCATGTTGATATAACAATCAATTGATGGACTACTATGTCTATACCATCTTTAAAAACCTTTTTACAACACTTCTTAACCTTATTTATAACCTAAATACTCTTAATCCTTTTATTTCGATTTTCAGCTTTTGAGCAGAATTTTGTAGTCACTTCATGACCATAAATAAAATACTAAATCACCAAATTGATACTTCCTATTGCATTCCTAACCTTGCCAATGGGTTATGAACCACTGTAATTTTTTAGAAAAAAATAATAATGAGTCTAACTATTTTTATAAAAATTAACTTCACAGTGTGCTTATAAATTGACCTGATCGAACCTCTTAAAAGTTTGACTTGATCAAACCCATTTAAACACATAAGAAAAATCTTAAAAAATTCAGGGGGTTCCTAGACATCATGAACATGCTACTGTGTGAATTTCATCCATTAAAAAAAATATTTGATAGGGTTTTTGACCTCACAAACACAGCCCAGATTCTGTCCCAAAAATATAGTTTTCACAACAAACCTTGTAAAAATGATTTGACTGACTTCCACTCACTTTTAATTCATGAAACCACTTGGGTTCGAAAGTAGACTCTCTGTAGTTAATTTTAGGCTTAAGAAAATCAATAAAAGCTACCCGTATGACCGAGATATGGCTCTCGCAAGATGACCTAAAATTCTGCCCAGATTTCTATTCCGAATTTAGCATAATTAACCCTAATTAACTTACCCAAAACCCTAATTATTATCCCTAAAACGATTTTTGATGATCAAAACATCTTAATTACAGATTATTTACAATAACCTAATCCATCAATTCAATTGTTACATAATTAAAACAATGATTAAAACATATGTGTGATTAAGAGTGTAAAAACTAAACCGATTTAAGATTAACAAAGAGATCAAACCTTGATTCTTGAGAGCTTAAAAAAATGACAATGGCTGCTATGGTTTGTGTAGGGTTCGACTGAATAAAAGGAAAAGAGGGAATACAGATTTTTTTTATAAAACATTGATTTGAGTTGGACTTGGACTTGGGCTCTCCTTTTTTCCTTTCCCTAAACCGATCCAACAAACACCCCCTTAATACTTTTATAATTTTTTTATATTTTTTATAAAATTTTCGTTCTCCCCCTATATATATTATTTATATATATTTTTTTTTTAAAAATACAAAACTATTTACTATTTATTCACCTTAAATACTTAAATAAATACATAACTTAAAATAAAACGCATACACTACTTATTATTATTTCTTCTGATTTTTTTTAATTACCTCATAAATAAATTATCAAACCTCATCATTCTAATTAAATTTTCAACTCGAAATTAACGATTACACGATACGCTAATTTCACAAATGTCGTAATATCCAAACACGCTAAATTCCAAAATCCCCATCAATACAAAATGAGATGATTAAATCATTCATTTTCACTCTCATAACTCATATAATAACACATATATCAAACCACATAAACCAACAAGTCGACTTATACACATAAATCAAGACACATAAAGCTAGGCAAGTTAACTCTAATGGTTAAACTAAACCCTTGCAAAATTCACGGTTGATTAACAGACTCCCCTACTATAAAGAAAGTTCATCCCGAAATATAATCGGGCTTCTACTATAAATGAGTTTACGCCATTGCCAACATACCCTTTGGCATCTCTAGCTCGCTTTGACATGTTTCTTATTAATCAAGTATCACCTATTAGATTGTCCCTCTGTCACCAAATTCTGGTCCAAATCGACCGAATTTCTCCAATTTCAGCCTAAAGAACATGTGACCTACACTTCCTTTATAACACCTCGTGTTTTAAGACAATGTACGACGTTAATAAAGTCACTATTTATTTTTAGTATTGTACGCGTTTGTTTTTCTTAATGGAATCGTTAAGCTTAAATCGCGTAACTAAAAATCAACAGTTAACGTAAAACGGGCATTAAGCAAAATTATTGTTACGTCAAACGGTGGCTCTAAGCAATTAAATTGAGAATAATTATTACACCGTTTCACAAGTTACTATTATCGATATGTGAAAGTGTTTAGCGTTCGCGCGATCTAAATGAACACACTTAGTTTTCCCTGAAACCAAAAAATTTACGTTACGGCTTCCAACAAATACCTACGTCTATATACATATGATCAAAGTTTATAAACTTTATGCATAAGAATAATATTTTATACACATCCATATGATTATACAAAATAACAAAAATACATAGCAAAATTAGACCATGACATTACAAGTCTAAACCATTAATTAAAAACTATCCTTACATTTATAAAATTAACTTACACATTTACCTTTAATAATTACACAGTATGATACTTAGAGTATAAAAGAAATAAGCTAGGAAACACCCTCCTTACTTTAATGGGATGATTCCCATTATAAGGAACCAAAGACATAAACATTTAAGCCCTTGGTTCCCTCCTTTTCTTGTCCCCTTGTCCCCTTGAACATCCCACGGCACAAAGACCCCCCCCCCTTGGACTTTCTTGGTCAAAGTTTGCAACTAGAAATATCTCATACTCTCCTATATATATTCATGCATTCATAAGAAAGTTTACACACTCTTTTACTTAGAAAAATTATTTTCTTTCTCTCTTTTGTAAGCCAAAACCCACGGCTCATTTATCCCACCCAAACAATTCATACAAAATTTTTATACAATCCATACAACCCTTTACACATCAATCCTAAGGCATACTAAGGTGTTTACAAGCATTGGTTCATCATTTGCAAGGATTAAGGAAGAAAAGGGAAGATTAGGGTTTCAAACCTAATCTAGGGTTTATAAGCTTGTAAGCTTTGGTTTTGAATCTAAACACGGGTTTAGAACTTGTTTCTCATCTCATACATCATCTCTAAGGTCTTCTTAATTCCTTCATACTTTTATTTCTTATGATTTTATGTGTTATATGTTAAATATGGCTATAATCACCACTAAGGACTTTTTAATATGTAAAATGAGTTTTCATTTATGTTTATGAATTTATGCACTTATTCTTATGTCATATGGTTATATATATCATGGAAAAATGAATGTAAAAGTATGTTAACATATGGTTTAAGTATAAACATGTTTAGGTAATAATTAGGGTTTTATAAGATTACTTAATCTTCACATATGAAAGTAATGGAAAGTAAATTGTTAAACTTGTTACAAAGTGATTTATAAGGACTAACGGATTATCTGTGACAATATTATAAGTATCACTATAGGTTATAAAAAGTTATTAGGGTTTTTATAGTAAACTACTAAATTAATTAATACATAAAACAAGATTTTTATAAAGATATACACATTTATAAATAGGGGCTGTTTAAATCCGAATTCCATACAGTAAGTTTGACTTAATATAATTATAATACGTCTCGTGACGATTCCAAAATGATAAGAAACTCGAAAAACCGATTTATAACGAAAAAGATACGTTAATTACGAGTTTACGACTATAAATACTTTTATAAAACTATTTTTATAAAAGTTACTATTCATTACAGCAACTTTCATTTTTAAAACATCTAAAATATGATATAACTTTTAATTACGAGATCGTACTCGAAAGAATCGCTAAAAACGGAACTATAACGAATAAACTACGAAGTTTACGAGAAAAAAAACGACTATAAAACACGTAAAATAAAAAAAAAAACAATTAAAGTTTTATCAAAGTAATTTTATAAACTATGAACAGTAAAAGTACTATTCATCAGTGGACCTAACTTTATAAAATACTAATAAAATCTTTTAATAACAAAACGTACTCGAAAGGAATCACTAAATTGGATTAAACGAATAAGTTATTACGATTACAAGTTTACGCTAATTAAAACTAAAAAACGAGTCCGCGTAGGAAACTGAGCGGTCGTGAACAGTATAAGTCACTATTCATCGTAGAATATCAAAAAAACTGAAATGTAATATTTTTGAGCACTCGTCTTACTAAGAAGACGTGGACTAAGAAACGGAGCAACGGTCTTTAAAACGACCAAATTAGGTCCATTTTTACGAAAAGTATGTTTATAAACTTTCACTTTATAAATATTATTTCTTACTAAACGATTAGTCAGTAGATTATGCTATATAAATTATTGAGTGGTTATTCAAAGTGCTATAATACTAGGGAGTTTTTCATAATGAGGCCATCTTCGGATGCGTAACGACGAGTTGATGTATAACTATTTAAAGTGTCCTAACTCCTCGTACGTCATGTCATGACCTCTTTAATTATGATAGCCCGAACGATAGTACGATGTAACAACTATAAGATTATATTCAATGTTATTAATAAAAGACTCATCACTTATACGACCAATTAATTTAAATAGGAAGCATTTATCGTCTTGCGTTGACGTTTTATTGTGATTATTGGACTATCGTACTCAAGGTGAGTTCATCGCCCCACTTTTTTACAGTTTTATTGATTTACATATTCGGGTGAGAACATGCTTTGTTTTATAAATTGGAGCGCCAACGCGTTTTAAATAGATTGATTATGTGGTTGCTAAGTAGCGATAAACCCTCCTAGCACCATTAAAATAACTGTAAATTGCAATAGATGTAGTTGTTAATTCATATGTGAGCTCGAATGTTATAAATAGATCTATTGGGATTAACCTCCCCGTTTGTGTGATTATCTATCACCGGACCGAACGTTGAACATCGTCGGACCTTGGATGTTAGCGTGTTACAACATCTGTACGGGCAAAATAACTGCTAAAAATAACAAAAAAATTTGTACCAGGTTGAGCTTCTGTGTGCATGAAGCTTAGTATGCAACAGTAATTTGTTTGTGATTTTGCATATGTTGTACATCACGGGAAAAGTAATTGCGTCCTGCATAATTTAAATACCATAAACCTTATGATTCATCACATTTGCTGACGTTTAAGCAATGTTTTCAAGGAGGTCCAATAGGCACATGTGCCAAGGATGCATTGATTATGTTTTTGGATTGCACTTGTTTAAGATTATGTGCATCATGTTTTGGGAAATCTATGTTATCTTTTGTAATAATAAACAAAGAACAAGTAAAGCTATAAGCTTTTGTAATATGTCTTTTATTTAAATCCAATGTATCAATCTAAACGACTTTTGTGTCGTTCTTATATATATCTTGTGCTGTTGATCTTGAAGTAACATGCCCCGGATCCTTATTCCGCTGCGACCCATTTTGGGGGTGTTACAGATTGGTATCAGAGCCAAGGTTATAGAGAACCAGGTCAAAATGTTTTTGCTGGACTATAACCGTTTTCAAACATTGCATACATACAAAAGGGTTTTTACGGGGTATTCATATACAAATTGTTGCATTAGTCGGTTAGGCTATATACATGCATAATTGATATACGTGTTTATAATATATTACGTTATCATAAGTCTAATAGACTTAAACAATTTAATATACTCCCATTAAGTTAATTCTGCTGGTCACAGTAGTCATGTCAGCTGATTCCGCCGTTACCTATACTTCTGTTCACTCTGAGGCACGATCTTGGAGTATTCCATCTGAGGATCCTTACGAGGAGGCTGCCCGACAGTTGTTGGAGCAGGCACCACGTTCTCCAGAGTATGTACCTGAGAATCATATACCAGTATACATTCCTGAGCCTGAGCATCCTGAGGACTTAGTGCCAGCTGAGGATGAGGCACCTATACCTCCACTATCACCATTCTTTCTATCTCCACGTATCCGACCCCTACATACTAGAGCAGCCATGAGGCAGATAAGAGCTGCATCACCATCCACCTATCATTCACTACTCCCGATCAGGACCCACCATTATTACCTATCCCTCATACCTGACCATCCCCATACTAGCCACAAGCTGATATTCCCAAGGCTGACACGCTGCCTCAGAAGAGACTACTACTTACTACTCCCAGACCTGGGTGTGAGATTGGAGAGAGTTCTGTTGCTGCTGCTGCGAGACAGCCAGGACCCACTATAGAGACCAGACTCCGAGATACTGAGAGGAGGATGATGACCGCCTTAGAGTTGGTCAACAAGAGGGTAACTTACCAGGTAGATGTTTGTTCAACAAAGAGAGAGTTTCTAGATGATTTGCAACACGACATCACGATGCCCAGAAGGATCGTGCAGCTATGAGAGCTGAGATTGAGGTATTGAGGAGAGAAAGACTTACTTACGACCAAGAGAGTATGGAGACCCGTCAGGCCTTGGCTAGGTCTGAAGCTCACTGCAGGGCATTAGAGGCACGAGTTACAGTGTTAGAGACTAAGGTGCGTCGCCACGAGTGGCAGCGTCAGGCTGCTGATGATCTTGCTATTTAGCATATCATGCGTACCCAAGGGCCCCTGTCATGCTAGAGTCACGCATTGATACATTTGAGGACAACTGGTAGCATTTCCTAGCTTGGGTATATGATTTGTAGAGCTACTCGGCAGTCGTTCAGTTTTATGGTTTACTCCCATCTAGCAGTCGGTATAGACCTTTTGTTTTGGTAGCTATCCGTATAGAACTTTTATTTCTGATTCAACTATCGCTGAAAAGCCTACTAAGAATTACCGGGTACTCCCGGCTAGTAGGGCTTCTACTGTGATTTTATTTTGTAACCTAAGTGTTGTCTGATCGATGTATTTAAAAACCCTCATAGTAATTATTTTCCCCAAGTTATATATGGAAAGGATGTTATATGTTTTTATAAGAAATCGAATTTATTATGAATAAAAGACAATTATAAAAAAAAAATTGTTAATTCAATATATGTTGTGTATTTCACCATGTGTTGTGATCTCGCTTTATTTATTATGTATACATCGGTTATGGTTAAGATTTTTTAAAATCTAACGGTATTATGTTTTCTTGTGTTCAAGAAACATGGCAACCAAGAGGAAGGGCCCACGAGGTTAAACTCCAGGTACAACTCCCACCAGTCACAGACACTCATAACACCACTTCTCGGTCACCATGCCCAATTCAGGCCATGTCGACGAAGTTGTCAATTGCAAGTGTTGGCAGCACGTGCTACGACCTGAAATGGGCGATATCCATACTCAGGAACCGTGTGAGAAGGAATGAACGCGCTGTACGGGAGTGCACTTATCAAGATTCATGAAATGTCCAACCCTATCTTCCAGGGGCACCGAAGGAGGTGGTCGCTTGACCCAATGGTATTGAGAGGAGGAAACCGTTTCGAGGCATAAGTACGCACCGTGGAGAATCAAGTGAAGTATGCCACTTGTACTCTTATGGGAACTACTCCTAACATTGTGGAACGTCACACTAGGACAGTGACTAATGAAATGTTGGCGGTATGAATCGACGTGGACTCGACTTGTAGAAGAAGATGACAACTAAATAATGTCCATGGAATGAATCAAGGAAGATTGTGAGGCAGAATTAATGGAACCCTAAAAGTAAAAGGTCACCGAAGTGGTAATCCTACCACCAACGTTTTCCAGGAACTGGCATTGCTGTGTGAACAGAGACTGTTTCTCCCCCCCCTAAGAGAACTGACAAATGGAAAGATATGTGGTGGGATGCCCTACCGATTTTACTCAAGTGTTGTGGAATCGAAGCCGAAGACCAAGCAGATGCTAAGAGATGGCGACTGAATTGATGGATAGGAGAATTAACCTATTGCTGAGAAGACAGACAAAAAACAAGAGAAAGTTTGACAACGATACTCCCGCACACAATAACCAAAACCAATAGCAAACAAAAGCAAGAACACAGCAGGGTTTATGCTGCTGGGAACGTGAACAAGCAACCATATGAAGGGATTAAACCTCTAAGTCCCAAGTGATAACTTCCACCATTATTATCTTGTAGTACCAACATGCACTAACTGCAAGAAGCAGATGGCCACCTGGCTCAGGACTGTAGGAGCCGCCTGCAACTGACAAATAACAACAACAACAAACCGCAATAACAATAACAACAACAACCGCAACAACAATAACAACAACGACTAACAACAACAACCCGAGAGCCTAAGGGGCAGAATACCAATGCCATCGCGTTTGCTTGAGTGGGAAGCTCCAAGCAACAACAAGAAGGACTTGCCCCTTGGGCGAAGAACAAGAAACAGGAAATGGCAAACGCTTGTAGCCAGGGTTATGCAGTGGAGAGTTGCAGGGCACAAAAAAAAAAAAAAAAAAAGAAAACAAAAATTGCCAGATCAACAACTTTGTGACGGGTACTTCTCCTAAACAACCGTTGGCTTCCATTTTGTTTGATACTAAGTGCAGATAGAAGTTTCATGTCTACTCAATTTAGTACTTCTTGATTAATATAGCCCCCACTACATAGATCATTGGTTATAAACGTTGAATTTAGCTGATCTGGTAGAATAATTTGGTAAATACGGATTACTGGTTGCACGTTAAATTTTCTGAACCACCCGTTTCACGTCGAACCAAATGCCTTATAGAAATGGGTACTATGACGTCATAATTTGCATGGACTGGTTTGACACGACAACTACCAAGCCGTTATTGACGTGCTAAGAAGATCGTTCGTATCCCTTTGGGAGCGAGAAAACTTAATTTTCATGGAGAACGGAAGTAGAAATAAACCGGACTCGATTAAACATCATCTCGGCACCAAGACCTTAGAAAATTGCTACTAAGGAAGTCACATCTTTTATGGCGGCACTATTACCGTCAAGAGACGAGACAAGTCGAAGAAGAAGCAACGGCAAGATGTACCGATCGTCAAAAATTTCCCGAAGTATTTCCCGAGGGACTTGCCAGGTCTTCCAATCTACCAGACAATGAATTTCACCATCGATCTAGTACCTGGTGCTGCACCTGTCAGCACGGGCCACCTTATCGATTAGCCCCATCAGAAATGAAAAGAAATTGGCGGATCAACCTACAATAGCTTTCCGACAAAGGCATTATAAGAGCCTAGTTCGTCACCATGGGTGAGCCCAGTTCTATTAGTTAAGAAGAAAGATGGATCGGTACGGATGTCAATAGATATCGGGAACTATAACAAACTAACGGTGTAGAACGTTATCCGCTACCGGAGAATTGATTACTTATTCATCAACTTCAAGGGTCGAGTGTCTACTCGAAGACGACCTAATGTCATGTTAATCACCAATTAGGGTTCGAGAAGAAGACATCTCAAAGACTGCCTTCAAACTCAATATGGACCATTATGACAACTTCGCAAGTTAATGCCGTTTGAGTTTGACCAACGCACTGCTGTGTTTATTGGACCTCATGAACCCGAGTGTGCAAAACCTTAATCTGTAACAAATTCGTAATTGTCTTTATTTGTACGGATATTTTTAGATCTATTTCCATAGAAGCAAGCAAGAGCACGAGAGCATCTGGTAGATAATATGGAGTTTGTGAAGAAAGAGGAGTTGTTATCAAAATTTTCCAAGTGGTGAATTTTGGATCCTAAGGTACAGTTCCTCGGTTCTCACGTGAATTGATAATAAAGCCTTCATTATGGGATCCAGGCCAAGATCGAACCGTTAAAGATTGCATCTCCTAAGCACCAACTGAGATTCGTCAGGTTTTTAGGTCATGCTGGGAATTATCGACCGATTCATTGAAGGTTTTTCAAAGATCGCCAAACCTATGACCAAGCTCACTCAAAAGAATGTCAAGTTTTGAGTGGGTGACAAACAAGAAAGCAGCGTTCAAGTTATTGAAGCAGAAGTTTGTAGTGCACCGAATTCTCGGCACCTACACCCTAGGAAGCGAAGATTTTATCGCATACTGCGATGCTTCAATCAAAGGTTTAGGCGCTGTGTTGATGCAAAGGGAGAAGGTTATTTCCGTATGCATCGCCGACAAGTTAAAGATCCATGAAGAAGAACTAACTACTCATCGATCTGGAACTTGATAGCAGTAGTTTTCGCAGGTCTGAAGAATTTGGAGTCACTATTATTATGGTACAAAGTGTAACAGTTGGTACATATGATCAGAAGAGAGTTTACAGCATATTCATTAATCAAAGGAATCTTGAACAATGAGACAACGCCGATGGTTAGAGTTGCATAGTGATTACGATTGCGATATTCGTTATCACCCATGGGAAGGCAAATGTCGTTTGCTGATGCGTTGAGCAGTAAAGAAACGAGAACCACCGTAAGAGTTTAAGCTTTAGTCAGTACCATAGCTTGGATCTTCCTAAGCAAATCTTAGAATGCTCAGACTTGAAGCACGAAAACCAAGAACAATAAGAGAATGAGGATGTTGGAGGTATGCTGATTGAAAATGCTAAATTTCCAGAGGCACTTAGAACGGAAAAGTTAGAACGGAAAAGTTGGAACCTCGTACGGATGGAACCCTATGCCTCAATGGCAGGAGTTGGTTACCTTGTTATGGCGATTTGCGGACTGTGATCATGCACGAGTCCCACAAATCGAAGTATTCTATCCATCCAGGTTCCGAGAAAATGTATCAAGACGTAAAGAAGCTATATTGGTGGCCCAATATGAAAGCTGATATCGCCACCTATGTTAGCAAGTGCTTGACCTGTGCTAAGGTCAAGGCCGAACATCAGAGACAATCGGGTTTGTTGGTACAACCCGAGATACCTCAATGGAAGTGGGACAATATCACGATGGATTTTGTCACAAAGCTTCCTAAGTCATCACAAGGGTATGACACCATTTGGGTAATCGTTGACCGTCTTACAAAGTCCGCAATCTTTATACCCATGAAAGAAACTGACCCTCTGGAGAAACTAGCGAGAATGTACCTAAAGGAAGTAGTAACAAGGCATGGAATACCGGTCTCGATTATTTGTGATCGTGACCCTAGGTTCGCATCAAATTTCTGGAGGTCACTTCAGAAAGCTTTGGGTACAAGTTTAGATATGAGTACGGCATATCATCCGCAAACTGACGGACAAAGCGAGAGAACCATTCAAACTCTCGAAGATATGCTTAGAGCTTGTGTGATCGACTTTGGAAATGGTTGGGTTAAACATTTGCCATTGGTCGAGTTTTCATACAATAACAGTTATCATGCTAGCATTAAGGCTGCACCCTTTGAGGCACTTTACGGTAGAAAATGTCGTTCGCCTGTTTGTTGGGCTGAGGTTGGAGAAGTTCAACTCACCGGTCCAGAGATAGTACAAGAGACGACTGAGAAAATCATTCAAGTTAAGCAAAGGATGCAAGCCGCTCGTGATAGGCAAAAGAGCTACGCTGATTTGAAGCGTAAGCTGATGGAGTTTGAGGTTGGAGATAAAGTGATGCTTAAGGTTTCGCCTTAGAAAGGGGTTGTACGTTTTGGAAAACGAGGGAAATTAAATCCCAGGTTTGTTGGACCCTTCAAGGTAATAAAAAGGGTTGGAGATGTTGCTTACAAGCTCGAGCTTCCTGAGGAGCTGAGCAGAGTTCATAATACGTTTCACGTGTCCAACTTAAAGAAGTGTCATGCCGATGAAACCTTAGCCGTTTCGTTGGATGGACTTCATTTTGATGACAAGCTTTAGTTTGTCGAGGAACCTATAGAGATCACAGATCGTGAAGTTAAACAGTTGAAGCGAAGCCGTATCCCATTAGTCAAGGTTCGATGGAACTCCAAGAGAGGTCCAGAGTTTACATGGGAACGCGAAGATCAATTCCGGAAGAAATACCCACATCTGTTCTCAAAGACCGGGCCGTCGTCAAGTGCTGCGTCTTAAGCCTTGAGGACAAGGCTCAGCTAACCGGGGGAGACTATAACACCTCGTGTTTTAGGTCATTGTATGACATTATGTAATTCACAATTTATTTTTAGGGTTTTACGCGTTTACTCTTAAACCGTAAACGTTAAGTTAAATCGCGTAAACTAAAAATGATCATTCAATGTAAACGGGCATTAAACGATTAAATGTTTACATCAAGCAAGTGTTATATGATTATTATAAGGATAATTAATAACTTTGTTCATCTTATTTTTATTGGCTACGTAAAATGCTTACGTTTCGCGATAAAACGCGTTTCGGCATTCCCGGAAGCACCAAAACCTAACTACGCTTAAACGAATACCCACGATTATACCCAATACCCAAAATAATCAAAATAACATCACATATATGTATATGTGCCGAAATTTTGATGATAGGACCAAGAATTAGCAACTTGTCCATAATATCTAGATATTAAGAAAGATCTAGGGAACCATCTCTTACACCATGAACCACTTGGCAATTTAACCTTGTGCAAGGGTTAGAAAGTAACCATGGTTAGGTTAATAAGATATTTTCACTATATATAGCATGCATGCACTCTTCCTTTCTTAAACACTTAACAAAAATCACCAAAACTCTTTCTTTGTCTCTCTTATAGCTCACGGCTCAAATAAGCCATCTAAGCAAATCATACAAAATTTTTATACAATCCATACAACCCTTTACACATCAATCCTAAGGCATACTAAAGTGTTTTCAAGCATTGGTTCATCATTTGCAAGGATTAAGGAAGAAAAGGGAAGATTAGGGTTTCAAACCTAATCTAGGGTTTATAAGCTTGTAAGCTTTGGTTTTGAATCTAAACATGGGTTTAGAACTTATTTCTCATCTCTTACATCATCTCTAAGGTCTTCTTAATTCCTTTATACTTTTATTTCTTATGATTTTATGTGTTATATGTTAAATATGGCTATAATCACCACTAAGGACTTTTAAATATGTAAAATGAGTTTTCACTAATGTTTATCAATTTATGCACTTATTCTTATGTCATATGGTCATATATATCATGGAGAAATGGATCTATAAATATGTTAACATGTTGTTTAAGTATAAACATGTTTAAGTGAAAATTAGGGTTTTCTTACACCTTTATCAACTTGTCATGCTAACTTTAACCTAGGGTTAGAAAGTAACCATGGTTAAGTTAGCTAGATATTTTTACTATAAATACCCATGCATGCATAGGTAACCTTTACATAAACTCCTTATACTTGAAAAATTATTTTCTTCCTCTCTTTTATAAGTCCAAACCCCACGGCACAATACCCCTTTAATACACAATCCACACTTTGATTTTCCAAGATTATACAACCCTTTACACAACATACTTAAGGTATTCTAAGGTGTTTACAAGCATTGGTTCATCTTTTGCAAGTAATAAGAAGAAAAAGGAAAGATTAGGGTTTTGGAAACCTAATCTAGGGTTATAAGCTTGAAAGCTTGGTTTTGAATCTAAACACGGGTTTAGAACTTATATCTCATCTCTTACATCATTACTAAGGTTTTCTTAAATCCTTTATACTTTTATTTCTTATGATTTTATGTGTTACATGTTAAATATAGCCATAATCACCACTAATGACTTTCTAATATGTAAAATGAGTTATTATTTATGATTATCAATTTATACACTTATTCTTATGTCATATGGTCCTATATATCATGGAAAAGTAAAAATAAAAGTATGTTAACCTATGGATTAAGTATAAACATGTTTAGGTTAAATTAGGGTTTTATAAGTTTTCTTAATCTTCACATATGAAAATAATGAAAGTAAAAGGGTTGAACTTGTTGCAATGAATTTACAAGGACTAGGGATGATATTGGACTTTATTATAAGTACCACATATGTAAAATATGGTTATTAGTTTTTTTTAAAGTAAACTACTAAACTAATTAATACATAAAACAAGTTTTAAACACATTTTAGAAATAAATATCTTAGGGGCTGTTTTGTAAATTAAAATTTACATATATGTTTTATGATTTTATAAAATACTACATGTCACAAGGATCGATGGGTCATAAAGAACTCGAAAAACCGATTAATAACGAAGAAGATACGCCATTTACAAGTTTAAGATAGTTAATACTTTTATAAAAAAAACAATTATTATCAAAAAGTACTATTCACCACTAGAAACTTATACTTTATAAACATCCATGAATATGATAAAAAACTTTCATTTACCGTGAACCGTGCTTCGAAAGATATCGATAAAAAACGGTTAGCTATAACGAATAAGATTACGACCTAAAACGGGTTTTTCGTAATTAAAGTATTAAAATCGAGTATAGCTGTGTGATTAGTAATAAACACTATTCATCACAGATAATCAAAAATTGAAAATATAATATTTTGACTCTGTCTTAATACGAAGACCGTGGACGTTATGAAACGCTGAGCAACGGGCTTATAAACGAACCAAAATTAGGTCATTTTTACGAAAAGCTTATATTTATAAACGTTTTCACTTTGTAATATATTATTTTCTAAAACGATTTGTCGGTGATGTATATGCTTATAGGAATATTAAGTGGTTATCAAAGTGCTATAATACTAGGGAGTTTCATATGCGGCCTCTTCGGATGGACCGTATCGACGAGTTTGTGGAATTTCGATTTATAGTGTCCTAAATCCTAGTACGTCATTGTCATGACTTTTTTTTATTATGATTGCACGTTCGTTAGTACGATTGTAACAACTATAAGATTGTATTTCAATGTTATTTATATAAGTACTCAGTACTTATAAGTCCTTTATTATTTGGTTGCACTTCCGGGAATAATCGTGAAGCATTCAAACTCTTGATTTAAATTATAAGATCACTCACTTGAGGGAGTTCATAGCCCCACTCTTTTTACAGTTTTACTGACTTTTACTATTAGTTGGGGTGTGGATATCATGCTTTGTTTTACCCAATTTGAGCAAGGGGATATTTTGCATTGATTACATGTTTGCCTAAAGTAGCGATAACCCGAGTTATAGCCCAATTATCATGAACTGTCAATTGATAGATGTTGTTGGGTATTACATTATGTGAGAGCGAGTGTTATTTTATAGATCTATTTGGGAAACGAACCTCCCCGTTCGGAGTGACTAGCTATCACCGGGATCGACGTTATATTTTGCCATGTCGAATCAGGGATGTTCGGGTATCGTTTAGAACATCATTTCGGGTTGAGTTTTGAGTAAGCAAATATTTTGGCGATCAAGACTGTCGAGCTTCGGTGTTAATGAGCTTAGTGTAAATGTAATGGGTTTTGTGATTGTTTGCTTATGTTTGTAACATCACGGGAAAGTCTTGCGGTCCTGCATAATTTAAACATATAACAATGGAATTCACAACATTTTTGTGGATGTTTTAAGCATTGTTTTTCAGGAGGTCAATAGGCACGAATGGTGCCAACCGATTGCATTGGGATGTTACGTTTTGGATTGCAAGCTAAAGACTTTATATGTCATATTTGGGAAATTTATGTCATTCTTTTCGTATTATTAATCAAGGAACAAGTGAAAGTTATAAGCTTTTGTAATATGTACTTTAATTAAATCCAATGTATCAATTTAAACGACTTTTTTGTCGTCGTTTTTTATATATATCTTGTGCTGTTGATCCGTGAAGTAAAACGCCCCGGATCCCTATTCGCTGCGACCCATTTTGGGGGGGTGTGTTACACATAATTCCTTTCGGTTCTTTTATAGGATTCATTCTGACATGTGGTTGTGGCAACAAATTCATTCCTTAGTACATGCCGAAGAGTAAAGTTATTACTTTGAATTTTTTAGATTAGCACATCCCTTCATTGAGTAGTTCTTCATTTTCATTAAAAATGTAGGGTGGATTATTACTAACCAAATTATCGTCCAATTCACCAACGTTACGCCCATAAGTCTTCGGCTTATGTTCATCAAAACCTTCTCTACCCTTTTCAAACGTATAAATGTTGTTCCCTTTAGTGAGCAGCCAAAAATAATAATGCATGAAAAACGAGGCCTAATGTGTTGTTTCAGGTTTTGTTTGTGTTGTCAGATTCTTTCCATTCGTCGTCACTTGATACAATGTCACCCATCAATACTTCATCGTCACCACCTTTCATCTAAATATCCCATAGTGTGTTTTTGGTTCTCCCATCCATTCTCCTATGGTTTTTGAATTTTAAATTCAACCAATTTGTTGGGATTAAAAGCCTCTTGATGCTGTTTGGAAGTTACTACTGTTGTTTGGAAGTTAGTACTGCTAGTTACTACTGCTAGTGTAAGTTACTATTGCTAGTGTATATTACTACTGCTAGTTACTACTGCTAGTAATGTTAGTACTGCTAGAGTAAAGTTAGTATTGCTAGTGTAACTTAGTACTGTTGGTGAAGATTGAAGAAAACTTTATGAATAGTTAATGCTGCTTGTACACAGATAGTGCTGCTGGTACAAAAGTTATAACTGTTGGTGTTGAAAGTTAATGGTGCTGGTATAAAAGTTACAATTGCTGAATGATTAAGACTGCTGAAAGAGTTTCTACTGTCAATGGATGGATAAAGATAGAAGAAAATATAAAGATTGCTTATGAGATATGTATGAGTTTTTTTGTAAAAGATATGTATGAGATAATTTTTGTAAATGATACGTATATGGTTATTCTGTCTGTAATCACGAATCATGATAACTTAGAAAATATTGTAAGACGAGTCTAGACTCTCTTGTGTATACAAAAGAGGTCCTAGGGCATAAAGTTAGATATCTAGAAATCTTTTGTTTTGATATCATTATAGCTTCAAGGTTTTGTAACCCTAATACTAGTTAGAGTATTCATATTAATATATTGAAGATTTTGTTTGTTAATCTGTGTATTCATTAGTATTACTGTGTCATTGATGTATTCTTCTTATATTAAATGATTGTATTCCACATAATCTTTAGTATTTTACAACAAAGTTCTAATCATTGTTTGTGTAGGATTTATCTTTGCTTAACTAAACCTTAAACATGCTAAGGAATTCAAGATCATTCAAGTGGGATCATAAATAGTGGCTTATCAGAGCTTGTTGCTTTGAGTGAAAAACTTTGCTAAGAAAAGACATGGAATCAAGGACTCAATAATATTTGGTGGTTGCATCATAAACGTGCATTAATGCTCAAACCAGGGGAGTATGAGTTTGGAGGATGAGAATGGGAGTTGTAACTCTAGTTGGTTGGCTATGCTCTATTGTGTGGGTCATGAGAATGGAAACACATGCACCAAAAACAAACACTTATGGGATTGGTGTTGAGAAAGTACATACCTCCTACAATGTTCATGCAAGAGAGTTACAATGAGGTTAGAGTTGAAGGCAATAAAGCCACTTTATTGATAGCATTCATTAGGAACATCAAATTAAAGTTTTACTCCATTCAAAGATGTCCAAGTCTTTGATGCATGCTATTGAGAAGAGCGTTTGGAGGGGAATGCTGCTACCAAAAAGACTTAGAGGACATCTTCTCAATGCAGCAGTTATGAAAATTTTAATGCATTTAGATTAGGACGATTTAGATCAAACCTTTGTTTGACTTCAAAAGCTTATCAAGTTTAGTTGGAGATTCTTTGGTGAATATATCTCACAAGAAGATGTAAATCAGAGTTCTTAAGAAGTCTATCACCACGAAATGGAACATATCCATACCATTGTATGGGAGGAACAAGCATGAGATAGATACATTTAAGCTTGGTTTGTTGTCTTTACAAACAACTGAATATCTATGAATCAAAGGTCAAAGGAACATCAAGCTCAAGCACAAATACACAAAATGTAGTCTTTGTGTCCTTAAACAGCATCAGCAGTACAAATAGAGCAGTTAATACTACTCATGGTGCAACAACTGCAAACACTCAAGCTACTACTGTTAAATCAACAACATTTGACATCATGACGTGAATGATTGTCATAAGTCTTTCTTGCAGGTCAACCAAACTGTCCACACTTTGACAAATGAGGAATTGCTAACCAAATTCATACTGTTGATTTAGAAAGTGATGGATTTTAAGGTGGCAGCTTGAGCTTATGCTACAACGCCAAGGACGGGCAAGGAGATTATTGAAGATCACTAGAAGGAAGTTTTCTGTGGGATGGTTACTGATTCCATTGGGTTTGATAAGTTCCAAGTTGGAGTGTTTTCAACTGCCACAAAAGGTGACACTGTGCAAGGGAGTGTAGGGATTCAAGGATACCAAGGAAAATGAAATCAAGGAAAGCACGGAAGGAAGTTTGCAAGTTGAGACAACTACTTCTTATGCTTTGATCTCATGTGATGGTCTTGGTGATTATGATTGGAGTGATCAAGAAAAAGAAGGTCCAACTAACTTTGCTCTCATGGCTTACACTTCTCTAAGTTCTAACTCTGAGGTATCTACTGATTCAAACTGTTCATCATCTTGTTTGGAAAATGTTAAAATTCTTAAAGAACAAAATGAACAACTGTTAAAAGACTTAAGGACATCTAAGTTAAATGTTATTGCTTATAAAACAGGTTTAGAGTCTGTAGAAGTAAGACTTCTAGTTTATAAGAAAAATAAGTCTGTTTATGAGGAAGATATCAAAGTATTAAAATGTGAGATTTATTTAAAAGAAGTAGCCATTACAGAGCTTAGGAGAAAGTTGGAATTGACTCAAAAACAAAAAGATGAAATTTAGCTAACTGTAGAAAAAATTGAGAATTCATCTAAAATCTTAAATAAACTACTAGTGTTAGATAGTTGATAAGTGTAAAATAGGTTTAGGGTATAATGCTGTTCAACCTCCCTATATAGGAAACTTTATGCCTCCAAAACATGATTTGTCATTCTCTGGTCTAGAAGTGTTTATGAATGAGCCTATAGTTAGTGAGCCTACAATTAAGAAGCATGTAGTTAAGACTAGTAAAGCTAAGGCTAGTAAAGCAAAATCTAAAGCGGTTAGGAAGAATAATGGTGCTCTAATTATTAAGGATTGGGTGTCTGATAGTGAGGAAGAAGATGTGCCTCAGGCTAAGATTGAAAAGAAAATAGTTAAGTCTAGTTTTTCTAAAATAGAGTTTGTTAAATCTAAAGAGCAAATAAAATCTCCTAGGAAAACAACTATTAAACAAGGTGATCAAAATAGGCAAAACACTCATACTCCTAGAGGCAATCAAAGAAACTAGAATAAAATGATGTCTCATCAAACCTGTGTTGCTTGTCAAAAGGGAAAGCAACATAGAGCTTCTTGTAAGTTCAAAACAGTAAGTTCAATCAGCCAACCTTTACATATGTTGCACATGGATTTGTTTGGTCCAACATTTGTAAAAAGCTTAATGAAAAAGATGTATTGCCTAGTTGTCACAGATGATTACAGTAGGTTTAGTTGGGTTTTCTTTCTAGCTACTAAGGATGAGACTAGTGGCATTCTTAAGTCCTTTATAACTGGAGTAGAAAATCTAATAGATCAAAGGGTTAAGGTAATTAGGTGTGACAATGGAACTGAGTTCAAGAATAAGGAGATGAATCAGTTTTGTGAGAGAAAAGGTATTAAGAGAGAATTTAGTGTAGCTAGAACTCCTCAACAAAATGGAGTAGCTGAGAGGAAAAATAGAACACTAATTGAGGCTGCTAGGACAATGCTAGCTGATTCTAAGCTACCTACTACTTTTTGGGCTGAAGCAGTTAATACTGCTTGCTATGTGCAAAATAGGGTATTAGTAACTAAGCCTCATAACAAGACCCCTTATGAACTTTTTCTTGGTAGAAAACCAGCTTTAGGCTTTATGAGACCATTTGGGTGTCCTGTTACAATTCTCAATACCATAGATCACTTAGGCAAGTTTGATGGTAAGGCTGATGAAGGATTCTTTGTTGGGTACTCAATCAATAGTAAAGCATTTAGAGTATTCAACAGTAGAACTAGGATAGTTGAAGAGAACCTGCATGTCCAGTTTAGTAAGAATACAC
This sequence comes from Tanacetum coccineum, assembly GCA_026074375.1. NCBI lineage: Eukaryota > Viridiplantae > Streptophyta > Magnoliopsida > Asterales > Asteraceae > Tanacetum > Tanacetum coccineum. The sequence goes on along the minus strand of BQNB010012704.1, from coordinate 14,797 downwards.
CTAATATTGCAGGAAGTGGACCAAATTGGCTTTTTGATATTGATGCACTAACAAAGTCAATGAATTATAAGCCAGTTGTTGCAGGAAATCAGTCTAATGGTAATGCAGGTACAAAAGCATGTGATGATGCAGGAAAAGCTAGAATGGAGACAATACCTGGCAAAGATTACATTCTACTACCATTGTGGAATGCTGATCCACCATTCTCTTAAAGTTCAAAGAGTTCTCCTAATGCTGGATTCAAACCTTTAGGAGATGATGAAAAGAAGGTTACTAAAGAACCAGGAAAAGAAGGTGGTGATTCAAGTAAAGATAGGGAAAGTAATGATCAAAAAGAGGAGGATAATGTTAACAACACTAACACTGTTAATGCTGCTAGCATAAATGAAGTTAATGTTGTTGGTGCAAAAACAAGCATTGAACTTCCAGATGGTCCAAATATGCCTGAATTGAAAGATATTATTTATTCAGATGATAATGAAGATGTTGGTACAGAGGCTGACATGAACAATTTGGATGCATTTATGCCTGTTAGTCCTATTCCAACTACAAGAATACACAAAGATCATCTAGTTGAACAAATTATTAGAGACTTGAATTCAGCACCTCAAACAAGAAGAATGACAAATAATTTGGAAGAACATGGTTTGTTTAGTTCTGTTTAGCAAAGAAAAAACCATAAAGACTTTCAAAATTGCTTGTTTGCTTGCTTTTTATCACAAGAACCCAAAAAGGTAATTCATTCATTGAAGGATCCAAGCTGGATAGAGGCTATGCAGGAAGAGCTTCTATAATTCAAGTTACAAAAAGTTTGGACTTTGGTGGAGTTACCAAATGGAAAAATGGCTATTGGGACTAAATGGGTTTTCAGGAATAAAAAGGATGAAATAGGAATTGTGATTAAAAATAAAGCAAGATTGGTTGCACAAGGGTACACACAAGAAGAAGGGATTGACTATGATGAAGTCTTTGCCCCTGTTGCTAGAATTAAAGCAATTAGGCTATTCTTAGCCTATGCCACATTTAAAGACTTTGTGGTGTACCAGATGGATGTCAAGAGTGCTTTTATTTATGGTTAGATTGAAGAGGAATTCTATGTTTGTCAACCACCAGGATTTGAAGATCCAGACTTCCTTGACAGAGTATACAAAGTAGAAAAGGCACTTTATGGACTGCATCAAGCTCCCAGAGCTTGGTATAAAATCTTGTCAACTTATTTGTTAGACAATGGGTTTCAGAGAGGAAAGATAGACAAGACTTTGTTTATCAAAAGAGACAAAGGTAATATTCTGTTAGTTTAAGTATATGTAGATGATATCATTTTTGGCTCTACAAAGAAGTCATTATGCACTGAGTTTGAGAAGATGATGCGTAAGAAGTTTTAGATGAGTTCTATGGGTGAACTCACATTCTTCTTAGGACTAGAAGTAAAGCAGAAGAAGGATGAGATTTTTATCAGTCAAGACAAGTATGTGACTGAGATTTTGAAGAAATTTGGTTTTACTGATGTTAACACAGCAAGCACACCTATGGAAACTCAAAAGCTTTTGCTCAAGGATGAAGATGGTGAAGAAGTGGATGGTCATTTATATAGATCAATGATTGGTTCATTAATGTATCTTACTTTTTCAAGACCTGATATTATGTTTGCAGTGTGTGCCTGTGCAAGATACCAAGTCAACCCAAAGATTTCACATCTTTATGCTGTAAGTTTCACAATCTTCATGTGTGAAAAAAGATTTTTAGATGTAGTTAAAAGGTCAACCTAAATTGGGCCTTTGGTATCCAAAAGATTCACCTTTGATTTGGTAGCATTACACAAAAAATGATAGTGATTATATGGGCAAGCTTTAGATAGGAAAATCCTCAACAGGTGGTTTATAATCAATTCTTGGGTGTTGTAGATTGATTTCATGGCTGTGCAAGAAGCAGGACTTTTTTTTTTTTTTCCTGGTTGAGTTCACTAACAGAGGCTAAATACTGTTAAGTCTTTTTAAGTTGCGTGTTCCGGGTGCTTTGGATTCAAAATCAATTGCTTGATTATAGGTATAACTTTATGCATACAAAGATCTATATTAATAATGAGAGTACTATATGCATAGTTAAGAACCCTATTTTTCATTCAAAAACAAAACAAAGCACATTGAGATTAGACATCACTTTATCAGAGATTCTAATGAAAAGAAGCTAATTCAAATGATCAAGATTCATACTGACAAGAATGTTGCAGATTTGCTTACAAAAGCATTTGATGTAAGTAGATTTCAATATCTGATTGCTAGTATTGGCATGCTCAATCTCTAAAGCCTTGATTAAGGAAAAGATGTTTGGAATAGAATGGAAAAGCTGCTAACTTAGAAGTTTCTGTTGTTAAGTATAATTATTGCTGTAGTTATACTTAATACTTACTTAAGTTATATGTTAGTTATACTTAATACTGTTTAGGTTATAATTAATACTGTGAGAATTTGAGAGATTATTAGTGAGCTGAAAAATAAAAAGGAGAGATTGTGTGATGTGTGTGTGTGAAAGATAGAGTGATTTGGTAAAGAAAAGATTGAGAAGATATAGTGGAGCTAAAAATAGAAAGAGAGATGTGTGAAATAAAAACAGACAGAGTGATTTAGTTGAGAAAGATATTGAGGATGTGGTGAGTTCAAAAACAGAATGAGAGAAAGCAAAAACAGAAAGAGAGAAAAGTGAGCAAAAAGAATTGAAAGAAATCAAAAACAGATAGAGAGTTTTTGTAAGCTAACATGTTAATTTGATGATGAAAAAGTTGTTTATCATGGAATTAGAGTTAATGCTGGTGATCCAAAGTTAATGCTGCTAGGCATAAACTTACTGCTGCTGAGGAAAGTTAATGCTGTTAGGCATAAATTACTCTGTTGGTTACTTTGCTGTTGAAAGTTAATGCATGCTAGGCATAAACTTACAACTGATGTTGAAAATTTAATGTTGTTAGGCATAACTTACATCTGCTAGTGAACGTTAATGTCTGTTGAGGGTATTTCATAAATACTTCGGAATTAAGGGTTTCATCACTCATTCAAACGATTTTTAATCTTTCATATACTCTCTAATCATATAACCCTACTCAATTTCATCTTGTATCAAAACCCAACACATTGTCGGATCTAAGTTTTGCTGATTCTCTTTTTTGTCGTTGTTCTGTTTTGTCGAAACCTGCCTAAAAAGTGAATGGTTTGTAACAAATTGTTGATTTTCTGAATGCAACAAAACACCTATCAAATATTGCTTTAACCATTAATCTTACAAATTCTATACTTCCTGTATTAAAACAGTTCTGGATACTGTCAATGTGGGGAAAAAGTGTTAATTGAGGAAGTTCAGTTGCAAGCCCTAGTTGGATAGGAAGGATGCGGTGATCAATAATGAACTCCTACAATAAGGAGAGATCTTCAACTAGAAGATGCTGAAGGTACTGATTGTCTACCCAATGCTACTATTTTTGGAGCACTTACACTATGGGTATGAAAATTTCTTAGAAGCTTACATTTTATAAGGCTTTCTTTTCTCCTCAATGGAAGTATTTGATTCATACTATTTTGCAATGCCTAAGTGCTAAAACTACTGCATGGAATGAATTTAGTAGCACTATGGCCTCTGCAATTATCTATTTAACCACAAACCAAAAATTCAACTTTTCCAAGTATATCTTTGATACTATGGTGAAGAATGTGGATAGTATGGTAAAATTATGGATGTATCAACGATTTTGTACAAGAATTGTAATAAACAAGTTAGGGATATGTCACATCATAAAAGGATTCTATGTTACCCCCTCTCATACTAAGAAGATATTTGGGAACATGAAGAGGGAAGGGAAAGGTTTTTCTAGAAGAGTTACACCCTTATTTCCAACCATGATGGTTCAAGCTCAGAAAGAAATGGGTGAAGGTTCAGATAATCCTACTGATCCCCATATACACTAGTATTACTCAACATCAACATCTTAACCCAGAAGAAATAAAAACCAAGGAAGCCAAGAGAAAAGAACTAGATACCTCATTCAGTGGTCTTCCTGCAAAGCCTTATAGTAGATAAGGCTACCACAATTGAGGAAAATGCTACCTACATATTCTCTAACTGAACACTGCTCCAGGGGTAAATGGATAGTCTGAAACTCAATGAATTGATAGAGCTTTGTACCAACTTACAAAAGAAGGTTCTTGATTTGGAGACTTCAAAGACCACACAAGCTGAAGAGATTACTAGTTTAAAGAGAAGGGTCAAAAAGCTTGAGAAGAAAGATTGAAAAAGGACTCATAAGCTTAAGAGATTATACAAGGTTGGTTTGAGTGCCAGGGTTGTTTCCTCTGAAGATGAAGGTTTGGGTGAGGAGGATGCATCCAAACAGGAGAGGAAAATTCATGATATTGATGCTTTATTTCCTTTTTTACTTTTGCTGATGAAAGCCATAACCCTGGAGAATGTCATGATGCTGAAATGTTTGATGTAAATGATTTACATGGTGATGAGGTGTTTGTTGAAAAAGAAGTTGAAAAAGAAGCTCCTGAAAAGGAAGTTAGTATTGCTGATCCAGTTACTACTGCTGGTGAAGGAGTTACTACTGCCAGTGTTAAACTTAGTACTGCCAGTCCAACTCAAACTACAACTGTTGATGAGTTGACTCTTGCTCAAACTTTAATAGAGATTAGAAGCACAAGACCCAGGCTAAAGGGATTATTCATTCATGAAGTGGAGCAGCATCTACACCAATAACTTCTTCAAATGACAAGGGTAAAGGAACACAATGGTTAGAAGATCCCTTTGAAGATGAAGAAGAAAGATCAAGTCCTCTTTGATAAACAAGAAGCTATAAGGCTACAAGCTCAATTTGATGAGGAAGATAGGATTGCAAGAGAAAAAGAAGAAGCCAATGCTGCCTTAAAATGACAATTAAGATTATTAGTGTTGGTTGAGACTGACTATGAATTAGCTCAAAGTGCAAGCAAAAGGAACAAGAAGCGTTTTCAAATTATAAAGGAAAAGTCCCTAAAATGTTTCAAACAATCTTGGAGAAAAGAATAAAATTCTTTGCATCAAAAAGAGTAGAGGAAAAGAGGAACAAACCACCTACTAAAGCTCAACAAAGAAGTATCATGACTACTTATCTGAAAAACATGGCAGGATGGAAACCCAAAGACTTGAAGACTAAGTCCTTTGCCAATGTTCAGGAGTTATTTGAAAAGGAGATGAAAAGGGTAAATACCTTTGTTGACTTTAGAACAGAGTTGGTAGAAGGTACTGAAAAAGGAAGAAGTTCCAAGAAAGCAGAAGTGATGGAAGAGATAGCACAAGAAAGTAGTTCAAAAAGAACAGGTGATGAGCTAGAACAAGAAGTAGCAAAGAAGCAAAAGATGGATGATGATAAAGAAAAAGCTGAGCTTCAAAGCTTAATGGAAGTAGCTTCTGATGAAGAGGAAGTAGCAATTGATGCTATTCCTTAGGCTACTAAGCCTCCAAGCATTGTTGACTACAAGATCATTAAAGAAGGAAAGATTGGCTACTTTCAAATTATAGAAGATTGATGAAGTTAAAAGAGGTACTCGCTTTTTTCATATGCTTAAAAACTGTGACAGGAAGATTTGGAAACTCTGTGGAAATAGATAAAAGCCTAAGCATGAGTATACAAGGCAAGAGAAGAGGACACTATGAGGAGTACTATAGGGTGATCTAAAGACAATGTTTGAACTTGATGTAGAGTCTTTAGTATGAAGGAATCTACAAGGACACAAAGTAACAATTTAGAAACTATTTGATTCGTGTGGAGTACACTTTGTGAGGTTTTCAAATCTGCATATCTTTATGTTGGTAGAGAAAAGATATCCACTTACACCTGCTACAATCACAGACATGCTGAACAAGAAGTTGCAAGTTGATCATTTGAAAGAAATGTGTTATCAACTTCTATAAGCTTATGACATGCAAGCCTCAAGAAAACAATGAGTGCTAAAAGCATCTTGCTGGGTGATTTATGAAGCTTTTAATGAAGAAACTTGAGATTTTTAAAAGAAAATATCAAGTTTAGGGGAGGATTGTTAGAATTAAAAGCCTCTTGATGTTGTTTGGAAGTTACTACTGCTAGTGAAAGTTAAGACTGCTAAGGTTAGTGCTGCTAAGCAAAACTTAGTGCTGCAAGTAATCTTAATGGAAAATATGCTAAGTAGTTAGTACTACTAGAGTATATTACTACTGCTAGTGTATATTACTACTGCTTGTGTAATTAGGTTACTGCTAATATTTGCTAGTATGGCTAGAGTATATGTTACTACTGTTAGAGTAAAGTTAGTACTGTTGGTGAATATTGAAGAAAATATTCTAAGTAGTTACTACTGCTTGTACACAGTTAATGCTGCTGGTGTATAAGTTACTACTGCTAGTGTTCAGAGTTAATACTGCTGTTATAAAGTTACAACTGCTGAAAGATTACAACTGCAGAAGAGATAAAGATTACTTGAAGATCGAGATTACTTACAAGATAAGGATTGATATTTATAGAATAGATCTTTGAGAATAATCTAAATCTTTGTAATATATTGTAAACAGACTAGGACTCCTTGGTGTATAAAAGGAGGTCTTGAGGTATAGAGTGATCAATCACTTTGTTTCTTGTTCATTCAAAGTCTAATCCAAGGTTAAGGGTTTAAGGACTAGCATCCAAGAGGTATATGGTGAAGTGTAGTGTGGATATTCATAGAGGTGATCTACTTTGGTCACTTGGTTTCTTGGATAGATCGTGTACAAGAGAAGGTTGTTCTTTGATTCTACCGATTACACTACAAAAATAATAATTGTTGTTTTTATTTTGATTGATCATATGACTCTATGGATCCGTTGATAGGTGCATGTTTCGCTGCGTTTTATATTTGATTATATGATATCCATTAAATTCAGCACCTATACCACCATCACAGGCGACTTCATTAACAATCAGTATAACGTTCAACTAGACCGGTTTGGGATGCTTCCTTGCAGCTTGATTAGCATCCTGGCACCTCAACTCGTGCATTTCCTATATAGTTGCAAGAAAGACTAATACCAAAAGCATAAACCAGGATAGAAAGCACCCAAAATATACAAAACTATACAAAATATACCTAACTCACTTTCGTAGGAATCACGGTTGCATTTAGCGTATGCAACAAGCCTTTTAAACCACTTGGTGGCCCAAGTGGACGAGTGAAGTCTCATAAGGGTTTCCAGAGAACATACCCACAAAGTTCATTTACTTGTACACGGTTAAGAAATGTCTAAAAACTTGATTTTTTAAATTTTCAAAAAAGTAGTTACGGCGTAACCCTGGTGGTTACTGATAAGTGTAAAATACACATATCCGTTAATACCTAAAATAACCCAATTAAACCCAAAACAGACCAAAAATGGCAAAAATATGCTTGTATTTGTGTTTTGTGTGTGCAGGTACGGATATATCAGAAATCACAAGAAAATAGTCAAAAACGGGCAAGCACGGACACGAGAATCAGAAGAGTACAAAAAGAAGCCAAAGAATCAAATCCGAAGCCAGAAAAGTCAAACCCACAGTCAAAATGGTCAAACATTGGTCAACAAAAGTCAACCAATAAAAGACAAAACCCAAAAAACATTCCATTTTCACCCTCCAAGTTTCACCAAAGTCCAAAAATAACCCCTCACCTCTTATTGGGCCTTAAAAACTTAATGGGCCTGAAAAACCCAAAAACCCCATACCCGGATCCATAAGCCCATTACCCTAGCCCAACTCTTTCTTTTATAAACTCCAGGGACCAATCTTGCATGTTTCCAAAAAACTTTTATAACTAAAAAGGGAGATAAGAAAGACAAGGGCTAGAATTGCAATTTCACCAAAGATTTAACAGTTTTAACAGTCAAAAAATAGGCGCCAAATCCTTTTTACTATTCATCGTCCCGTTCATTTCACCATCTTAGGTAAATCAAGGGGCAAATGAGAATTAAAGGGTCCATTAGTCAATTCAAGAGCTCTCTAACACAAATGAAGGGTCAAATCAGTCATCTCAATGGACTACTTAAGCTCACACTCAAGCTCAAGCCACGTCATCAATGTAAGAAGCACACAAGGGCGTGGGTTTTGCACTAGATCCTCTCACAAAAGAAGCACAAGCTGTCACATCAAGGAATGACAGCTTGACAATCCTTGAGTGCACACATTTAATCCAACGGCTCTTATTTAGCTCCCAATCATTGAAGAAATTAATGGGCAGGATTTATTAGAGCGTGTCGAGGCTGAGAAGACCTAGAAGCTTCAGCTTGGCACTATAAATAGGCCTCACCTCTCACACACACACTATCTAGATTTTTAGTAGCTTTTAGTCTAGCGTAATTTTGTATTTTTCTTAAATGTTTTGTAATCTCCTTTTTAAGTAATGTAATCAGTAACTTTTATTAATAAAATTCAGTTTAAAGCTCTTTAAATCTTACTTTTAAGCTCTCATTTAAATTCTCAAATATTAAGCTAAAGCTCAATAAGCCCTCATAAGCTCAAATTCAGCTCTAATGAGTCTATAAGCTCATAATAGAGCTTAATCTTCTTTAATCATACTTTTATTCTTAAAATCAGTTTAAGTATTGATTTACCTTTACTTGTGGACTTATGAGCTTTTTGGAAGGGGATCTTAACTTGGAAGAGATCCCATGGACTTATACCCTAGCTTATTAATAAGCTAGGGAGCTTGTAGCTGCCAAATTTGGTACCTCTTGTTTAGCTAGAGGTTAAAGTAAGTTTCCTTTATTCTAATTGCTTTTATAATTTGCATTTAATAGTTCATTAGTATAGATCTTTGCTTATTTGCCTCATTGCTTATTAATTTGTTAGCTTATTGTCTTATTTGTGCTTATTTATCTCTTCTAGTGCTTAGTAGTTATAAATCTTCATCCGTTTTTAGCTTTATAGATATTAATCTTAGATTTTTAGTTATTGTCTTAAAAACCTTTAAAAAAACCAAAAATAGTAGAAAATTAGTTTAGAACTTAGATTATTGCTTAATCAGTTGTTAATTCATGTTAGTAAGAGTTGTTATAAGCTAAAAATCATCTGGTAGTTAATACTTGTTAATTAGATTTGCACTTTAAAAGCTTTCCTCAAAACTGTCAAGTTCTGAAAGTTGGTTTTAAGTAGTTTTGGAGACCACAAAAAGTCAAATAGAAATGCAATATTGCTTTAGTAAGTGAGTTTTCATTAAAACCAGTAGTGTTAGAGAGTTTTAAATTTAAGTTAGCTAATTCAAAAGATAGGGCTTATTATCTTTGTTTTTACACCAGGGGAGTTTTTCCTTCTTTTTGCTTTTGAAATTTTTATGATCCAAAGCATTAAGCTTGATTTGCTGCATATTTTGTGTTTATACACACAATTTGAGTGTGTTTTTAACTAGGTTAGCCTGCACTTTTAGTCTTTGTGGTATTGCCAATTGCACTAGCAGTACTAACAAAAGTTAGTATTGCTGATACTTTACACTAGCAGTACTAACAAAAGTTAGTACTGCTGATACTTAAGCCCAAAATATGCCAGCAAAGTTAGGGTTTAATTGCTCTTCTTTAGGTATTTTATAGACTAGGTATACATAGATATAGATTAGGACTTAAATTTCATTTTCTAGCTTATTTACATAGCTTATTTTGCTGTCAAAAGTCATTAAAATTTCAAAAAAACCAAAAATAGTAGTAATAGAAGTTAGCCTTTAAGTTTTAAATTTTAAGTTGTAGTAACTGTTTTTATGATTTGGAATCATAGTCTAGAGGTAGGTTATTAAGTTTTTAAAAGCTCAGCTTCTATTTTGGTATTTTAAGCATTTTACCTCATTTGGTTTTTGAGGTATTAAGTGCTTTTTCTGAGTTTGCTTAGTTCATGATCAATTTCAGTAGATTAAAAGTAGATTAAGCCTTTACTTCTTTTCATTTATAGAATAAGCATATCATAAGCTCATTAGAACTTCTTTCCTTTTACATTTTGAACTTATTTTGAGTTTTTTATAGCTTATTTTCTAAAACCAAGGGTTAAGTCCCACTTTCTGAGGTCAGCTGATAAATAAGCTCTTATTGAGCTTATTTGTGGCTTTTAGGTATAAGTCTTTTCATTAAAGTTGTTCTCCTCAAGCTGTTCTACAACTTTTCTCTTTTGAGTTTTTCCTAAAAAGCACTTTTTGTTCTCAACTTATTTTAAGGCTTATTTGGATTTAATTTGAAGTCGGGTTAGGTCCTCAGGGACCGGTTTTGTAATTTTTGGTTTTTATTTGTTTCTCAGTTAGTTCTTCATCAGTTAGTATCTTTGCTCCATTAGCCCCTCTAGTATTTGCATAATTAGTCCTTAGTTAAGTCTTTTGTTAAGTTTTAGTTAAATTTATTAATAATTAGGGTTTAGCTTTTAATTAGTTTAATTAATGTTTAAATAAAAAGTAATAATTAGGGCTTTTAATTTTTATAGATTTCTGCACTTTTTCTTTTTATAGTGTAATTTTATAAAAACTTTAGGATTAATCCTGTTTTGAGCAAGGATCAAGGTATACTCCTTTTTAAATTTTTTGCTTAAAAAGTACTGTAAAGCAAAAGCTTATATTCAGCTTATTAAGTCTATTGTGCTTATTTGCTTTGCCTCTTAACCTTTAGTGCTGTAACTATGCTTCTTAATACTTGGCCCGCCTTCAAAAGTTGAGCTTAAACTAGTCTTTATATTTTAAAATCCGTAATTAAAATTATAAAGGGGTTGTTATTGGTACAAGTCCAAAAGGGGTCAAAATGGTGGTCAATTCACTTAAGCTACTTTACTGTTCAACAGCTTATTAATGTTTATCAGTTCTCATCTTTTTCTTTTTTGCCTTATCTCAGCCTAATGTGCCTGTAATTTGTATTAGAAACCATTATGAATGTTTAAATTCATGCTTAAAGTTAAAACTGCCCATGTTAGTTAAAATAGCTTGTAAGGATAGCTTATTAGTCAGTGCTCATTTTCTGTTTCTTTCTGCTTAATTATGCTTATTTTGTCTTTAATATGCTTGTTTGATCTTAAAATGTTCATACTTTAGTCTATTTTAAGCTTAACTGTATAAATAGATTTTTAAGGGGTGTTTGGCACAGCTTTAAAATGGGTCAAAAGCTGTGTGAAATGGGTTGAAGTCTTTTAGAAATCTTCGGTGAGCTGATTCATGGTCATTTGGTTTAGTTTATCAAAAGTTTTCAGTTTAAAATCAATTTTTCAAGTCTTTCCTAAGTTTTCTTAAAACTGTTTTAATCCAAAACCTTTTTTTAAGCTTATCTAGTTAAGTTGATATAAGCAGCCTATGAGACTTGGTTTGAGTCTCATTTGAATATCAAGAGTTGCATTTCATAGTATTTCAGTTCACCTTTGTTTTTAAATCAATCTGTCAAAAAGATGTTTAGTTAAGTTTTCTTTTTATTTTATTTTATTCAAAAGCCCTTTTTCCAACTCAAAAACCAGCAGTTTTTTATGAATTTCAAGCCATGATCTTTTGCTAATAAGCTCACCCCAAATCACTCTTAATATGTTTTTCATTAGTTTTAGGTTTTGAGCTTATTTGAGATCTTTTTCATAAGCTCTAAATAGCCATTTGTAGATTGCATTAGGCACCTCCCCTGGTGTTGAACCACCAATTGCAGCCCAATTTTTTTTAGCTTATTTCCCATTAAGCCCTAGTTTTTTTTGGATATTTAGATAGTCAGTAGGTTAGTCCATAAGTCCTTAGCTTTTTAGGGTTTAAATTGCTTTTTAGTTTGCTTAATTTTAAAGATAAAAGTCCCCTAGTTGCTGCCTTTGTATGCTTAGTTTAGGAGTTAGCTTAATTTCATTTCTGGCTTACTTAGTTATTTCAACTTGCTTATTTTTGATCTTAGTATGCTTATTATTTGTCCTATTCTATATATCAGTGCTCATTTCCAATCCTAGCTTAATGTATGCTTAAAAAAAATCAAAAAGCCCATTTAGCCTTTAAGCTAATTTAAGCCCACTATCCACTTTCAAGTGCTTATTCTGGCTTATTGGCTTGTTTTAATTGGCTTATCCTAGTCTGCTTTTGCTTATTTAGTATAGTTGTTATAAGTGTTTGCTTATCTTTCATTTAAATTTGCTTATTTGGAAAAAAAGGGAGATAAAGGGAAACCTGGTGAGCAAGACTCGAACCCGTCACACCCTCAATACCCCACCCGCTTTTATACCAAACCTCTACCGCTTGTGCCCTTGGGTCTTTTCTGTTAGACCCTTTGTGGCAACTTAGGTAATTAAGGGGGTTTTAGGGCCCATATAGTTATATTAGCTATAAGCTCGTTTGAGCTTATTTTCAGCTTATTCATAAGCTGAATTTTGGGTTTCTTATTTTTCTTAGGTAGGTTTTAGGGTAAAGTAATTTTAGTAATTTTTTCAGAATTTTTAAAAATAGTTTAGTATTTTTTATAATTTAATTTCGTTAAAAGTTTTAAAAATTCATAAAAAATACAAAAATTATCAAAAAAATATTTTTCTTTTTTAGAAAATTTTCTTTAGTCATATTTTACGTAGGAAAAATAGAAAAACTTTCGTAGGGTTAATTTTGCAAACTTTTGATTTTTAAAGAACGGGTCTCGGGTACGGATCTTGACTTGACTCGTTTTTGGGTCAAACGACCTCCGTTTTCAGTCTAGTCTTTTTCATTCTTCATTATTAGTCCCCTAGAGTAGTTTAGAAGTAAAAATTTCTTTGTAGGGTTAATTTTTAAGATTTTAGGTTTTTGACCCCTTGTTCGGGATTCCTGCTCTCGTTTTTCAGCTTAATTTCATAATTTTTAGGTTTTTCTCAATCGTTTTTGTTTGTTATTGATTAATTTAGCTTTCTACTCTCTCAAATCATTAATCCCATTCAAACTCCAATTTTCCGACTGTATCGATTCTCCAACACAGCCTCGTTGGGGATAAACGACCCGGGGATATTCTATACTACTCCTCAGTTTCATTGATTGTTTTTAGATTATACTTATTATATATTTCTTATTATATATATTATTTATAAATTAAATATCAATCATCCACGCTCAACATCTTTGTTATAACCTACTTTGGTAACACTCTATAGAATAGGGATCATGTCTTCAATACCCACTAACTCATATCTTGCAGCCTTTGTCTTCGTGATAGACGTAGTATACTTCTTTTCTAGATCTGATGCTTTCGGATATTCAAGGTTGTTGTTGAAGAAGTATTCTGAAGGTACGGTTAGACGACCTGGACGACCTTTCAAAGGAAGAGGTTGGCCCAAGTCATAGGGACAACAATCTCCTTCAGGATTGTTCTAGTCAAGTTGGTCAGTCAATGCTTTGTAACATTCTTTGACGTTGTACTCGAGCTTAATGTTACTTTGGCATGTGCCTTTTAGAAGGTTGTAGACGGGACCAACTAAGTGAGATTCTGTGAGCTTGTCTATCTTCAAATGATTCATCTCAAACTTAGATAAATTGATAGGAGTGGCCATGAGTTCATTGAATGTGAGTGGTTCCTTTGCAGCAGACAACATATTGTTGAACCAAGGCTATTCAGGTTGATCATCAATGACTTGACGTGTGTTCCACTCTGGATCTGGAGTAGGAGGCTGAGGAGGTTGATTAAACCAATCATACTTTGGAGCTTTGTTCTTAGTTTAAGTTGTGTCATCTGGTGGTTGATCAACATCATTAACCACATCATCAATGGTTTGTTAAACATCATCTATGGCCATCTCAAAAGCTGGTTCTTCAACTGGTTCTTCTGCAGTCACAAATTTGCTAGATTTTGAAGTTTTTGCAGGAGATTTACCTTTAGAAAAGTTGTCGCTTGGGACCCCAATGTTTGATTCCACGCTGAACATATTTGTTATAACCTACCTTTGTAACACTCCATAAAATAGGGATCATGTCTTCAATACCCACTAACTCGTATCTTGCAGCCTTTTTCTTCATGATAGACGTAGTATACTTCTTTTCTAGATCTGATGCTTTCAGATATTCAAGGTCGTTGTTGAAGAAGTATTCTGAAGGTACGGTTAGACGACCTGGACGACCTTTAAAAGGAAGAGGTTTGCTCAAGTCATAGGGACAACAATCTCCTTCAGGATATTTCTAGTCAAGTTGGTCAGTCAATTCTTTGTAACATTCTTTGATGTTGTACTCGAGCTCAATGTTACTTTAGCATGTGCCTTTCAGAAGGTTGTAGACGGGACCAACTAAGTGAGATTTTGTAATCTTGTCTATCTTCAAACGATTCATCGCAAACTTTGAGAAATCAATAGGAGTGACCATGAGTTCATCGAATGTGAGTGGATCCTTTGTAGCAGACAACATATTGTTGAACCAAGGCTGTTCAGGTTGATCATCAACGACTTGACGTGTGTTCCACTCTGGATCTGGAGTAGGAGGCGGAGGAGGTTGATTAAACCAGTCATACTTTGGAGCTTTATCCTTAGTTTGAGTTGTGTCATCTGGTGGTTGATCAGCATCATTAACCACATCATCAACGGTTTGTTAAACATCATCTAAGGTCATCTAAGAAGATGGTTCTTCAACTGGTTCTTCTGCAGTCACAGATTTGCTAGATTTAGAAGTTTTTGTTGGAGATTTACCTTTAGATGATTCTTTGATGAAGGATGATTTCTTTGATGGCTCAGACTCTTTGGTTCTACTATAACACCCCTATAAAATCACAACGCAGCGGAATACCACTTTGGGGTGCTACTTCATAGTATAAAGTACAAGTTACAGAAAACGACCTCAAAGAGACGTTTAATAAAATGTCACATTCGATT